>JAJLZR010000022.1:64142-109918 GCA_030572315.1 [Candida] glucosophila | reverse complement strand
CTCTTAATACACGTCAAAACGCTACTAAGAAATTTGTCATTACGTGTTAATAGTTCTGCATATAGTTCAGACATTGCATCAACTATCACTGTCTAGTAGACGGAACAGCATCTTTGTCCGTTAAAAGTTTTTGGTATCCTTTGCAGACAAATACATTGCTCCCACTTTGTTCGAGACACACTTATGGCCACAGTCAATAATAAGTCAACTGTATGTGAAAAAAAAAATATGGGAGCATGTTGTTCAAAGCCAAGGACGTACAAGGATGCCCTAGAAGCATTAAACAGCTTACAGTCAAATTTTGCATCACTCGAAGCACTTAGGAAGCTTGGACCTTCTGCAAATAGAAATGAGCTTTCATTAAAAGAGGTCTGCGAATACACAAGACGATTGGGGTACAATGGACATGAGCTAAACAGGATGAACGTTATACACATTACGGGGACCAAGGGAAAAGGATCGGTATGTGCGTTCACCGAGTCTATTTTGAGACAGTACCAGGGAGCTAATGGTAATGGAATGTTAAATAAGATTGGCGTATTCATGTCACCGCACTTGACTACGGTGCGTGAAAGAATCCGAATCAACGATGCACCTATAAGCGAGGCCAAGTTTACGAAATATTTTTTTGAAGTTTGGGATACCTTGAGCAGAACAACCTCCACTGCTGAGGAATTTCCTACCTTGCAGCCATGCGATACTGTCAAGCCGATGTATTTCAAATATTTAACTATTCTCTCGTTTCATGTATTTATGTCAGAAAAAGTAGACACGGCTATTTATGAGGTGGGAGTTGGTGGTCAGTTTGATTCAACTAACATAATTGAAAAGCCCACGGTAACTGGTATTGCCAATCTAGGGATTGATCATACATTCATGCTTGGTGATACAATTCAAGCTATTACCTGGAATAAGACTGGTATTTTTAAGAAAGGTGTACCTGCTTTTGTGAGTGAGCAACTTGACTACCCTGAGTCCCTTGAGGTGGTTAGGCAGAGAGCTGAAGAGAAAGAAGTAGCTTCGCTAGATATTGTGAATTCATCATGCTTGCCTCTAGATACTAAGTTAGGTCTCAGTGGTGACTTTCAAAAACAGAACGCCGCCCTTGCTACTAAACTTGCTGCAGCTCATTTGTCGAAGTTAGGAGTTCCTTCTTCTGAGTTGCCGGATTATAATGTTCCTTTTTTGTCCGAAAATTTTAAAAAGGGCTTGGCTAATGTCAGTCTAGGCGGACGTTGTCAAATTGTGCGCGACAAAAAAGATTACGAGAAAATCACTTGGTATATCGATGGGGCTCATACCATTGAATCAGTGAAGGTATCTTCTGGGTGGTTTGCTTCTTTGTTTGTTGACAGTAAAGAAGAGTCTACGAAAGTGTTGATTTTTAATCAACAAGGCAGAGCGAACGTTGATGCGTTGGTTTCGATGTTGTACAACACCGTGAAACGTACAGTAAAGTTTGATTATGTTATATTTACTACCAATATTACTTGGTCTGATGGTAATTATAATACAGATCTTATTTCCTTGAATAATTCAGGAGAAGAAGTTTCCAAATTAAGTGTACAAAAGCAGAGTGCCACTATTTGGTCAGACTTGGATCAAAATAATGACCTGTGTTCGACGATTAAAATATTCCCTGATATCGAAACAAGTGCTACTTTTGTTAAAAGCTTAACCACTAATAGGAAGCATGTTGATGTCTTTGTGTGCGGTTCATTACATTTGGTTGGTGGATTACTTGTTGTATTAAATAAATTAAAAGAATGAGTAAACTTAATGAAGGATGAAATAACTTGATAATATACTCAATTACAAACTATGTATTCGGTCAATTTGAGTATCTAAATGTTGTAAATAGAGTGTTTAAATTTTGCGAAATCATGGACTAGAGCATTGTAACAGTACAACTAAAAACTATTATTATTCACAATATCTTCTTTCGATGCCTTTACAATTTGGTCAATGTTATCCAAAGAAAATTGCCAGTTTTGTAAGACTTGTCTTATTTCATTCCAATTATCTGAAATACCCTTCTCGTCATCGGCGGTAATAAAACGATTTACTCTGGATAAGTAAAACGTTTGATCAACCTGACTCAATTTGGCTTCAATAACGTGGGCCTTTACAGCATCTATAAGTAGTAATTCCAATTCATCATGATCTGAAACCAAGTAAGAAGGAACTTCGTCATATTTAAAGACCTTCTTGTCATTGTGTTCTACGAAAAACCTTGCCAAACACAATATCTTTGACTTGTACACAATTGATTCTTTAAAGCTTTGTAAAATTTCTGGAACTTCGCTGATTAATTCGCCTTTTACGTACTTGGAAAATACATCCACCAAATCATCATTGGCGTGCTCCTTTAAAGAGAGCGAAATGCTATTATTCACTATGAAAGACACATCAACGACATCAGAAATCAAAGCAAATTCAATCAAGAAACGTAATTCATTCAAGCTTGGTCGAAACGTCGTGGTGAAATGTTTCATTAATTGCAACGTATCAAAAGTTCTTTCATTGTCAAGACCCACAAAACTCCAGAAAGTCTTTCTAATTTCCTCATCAGAAGCCTTAGCATCTCTCATCCATTGCACGATGTGATCGCCTATCGAATGTTGAATTAAACCGTAGCCCAAGTTCGACTTACTTATTATGTCCAAAATGACTCCTATGAGATGTATTCTATTAGCTGAAGATGATGGCAATAAGTTAAAGCTACTACTCAAAATTGATACGATGCTTGCGGTTCTTATGCTCTTCCTATCTCTGAATTGTAGCCTTTCTTCTACTGGTACACATTCAATCAAGCATTTCAACACCACTGAATCTGGATGAAGTACCTTCTCAACTGATCCTTCAAGTTGCTCAAGAATGTTAATAAGCAAATAAAAAGTAGGCTCAAACTCTCTTTCTGATAATTTTGTCATGTTTTGCGCTCCTGAACTTTCATAGATTAGTTTGATCAATTCCGGCATGTTTGCTATTTCATTTGAATCTGCTTCGAAACATGTCAAAAACGGTTCACAGTATTTCTTCTCCAGCACAGTATCTATAAAAGAACCATATTCGCTAACATTTTCTTTCAAATCATTGTCATTAACAATAATGGAACTCATATTATCTAGTAGTGATATAAAAAGTATTGTACAAAATTTTTCATGGTATCAATACTGTACTCTACATGGACGAAAACAAAAAAAAAAAAAAAGTTAACACAAAGTTAAATCGAAAATTTATTAAACTGATAAAAACATCTAAATCAATTAGGATCTACTACTTGTAATATTAAATGAAAAAATTTACTTCTTCATACATCTTCTTCTTCATCTTCTCTTATGGCAAATTTATTACCACCGATATCTTTGTGCGCGAGCCTATTATTAGCATTTTGTATGAATCTATGACCTTTGGATGAGATCCTCTCTTCACCTGGACGGAGAGTCCACGCAGATCTATTGAGTTGTTTTCGTTGAAGCCAACTGGCCATTTTATTATCTTGCATGCCTCCTATTATTTGAGATCTATCTGAAGCGAAGCGATCTTTAGAAAGCTGACCACTAATTTTACCAGCTGACAGATATTTTTGAAACTTCCCTACACTTCTGTCTCTATCGGTTTCTGGATTAACTTTACCAGAAACATTCAGAGTCGACAGGGGGCTGTTTTGGATCAAAGGAGTGAATTTGCCGTTACGTTCATTGCCTTTCTCATTAGTGCTAAAGTTAAGCATAAGAGACTTGGAAGAGCTATCATCCGAAGAAGCACTTGAAATAAAAGAATGAGATCCTCGAGAAATGTCAGCGTTTGGGCTTGGTTGCGTCAGAATTGGGTTTGAGCGAGCGGATAGCCCTTGTGAAACAATCCTATTAGATAGCCTCGCATCAGTAGACAAAACTTGACTACTAGAATTGGAAGATTGCGAAAAGGAAATAACATCAGTAGGATCAAATTTGCCTTGGTTACTTATTTCGGATGAATTTCTTCGTGAGGTGTAATCGCCGTCTTCCTCCCTACTCGTGTCTTCAAATGTGTCAGAGTCTGACGTATTAACTGAGTTTTGACTCAAACGACTTGTATAACTAAGTTGAGTGGACTCAGACGCAATCGACAAAGGTCTTCTATTGAGAATTGGAGGCGATAAAGTAAAAGCTCTTCCTGACACATGCGATTCATTGACAAAAGGAGTATTCTTTTTGGTGCCTTCTCCATCTTCGGCTTCCTGAGAGTCGGCTTCCTGAGCTTCTGTTTCTTGATTCTTGACTTCCTCAGCATCGACTTCCTTGGCTTTGACATTATTGAGTTTAGATATTGTCTGATCCCTGGTTCTTTGGCTTTCAGTTTCCATAAAAGAATCGGCACCAATATTTTCGGACTTTGAAATAGGTCGGATATTAGATGTATGATCAGGTTGCCTAGTCGATTCTTGTAAGCTAGCATTCTCTTTTAAATGGGAATCTTTTTCCGTCCTCGCATTTGCACCTTTCCCACCAAAAATACTCTTGTTTGGTATCTTCTTCCAAAATTGTATCTTTTCAAGAACACTCTTGTTCTTTCCTTTATTGTTGTCAACATTACCTTTATTATTACTCAGGTCACTAATTTTCCTTTCATGGGGAGATACAAACGTCTCCGAAAGAGATTCGCCATTGGTATCCGTATTATTCACCCCATTTGGAACGGTCTGGGATGAAGAAATAAAGCTTCCATTGTCTTTTGCAGACTGGTCTTTTTGTGTGGCAGAAATAGTGTTCTTAACACTGACGCCAGATTTTCTGACCGAAACATTAGGGCTTTTCTTCTCCTGTTTGTCATATTTATCATGCTTGTTAGATGCTAAACTTAATGAAGAAAGAATACGTTCTAACCTTAGCGAATTATCATTATCCTCTGGAAAGAGGGCATTCTGAACTCTCTTTTTAGAGTTTCGAAGAGATTTCTTGGCTTCCATATACTTTCTTTTTCTTTGTTGGTGTTTCAATTTTTTTCTACGAGAGATGTCACGAGTCAACAATAGCTCATAAAAAGCAGTTAAGGAATTCGTTTCTTCATTCATAATGTCCCTCGTTAGTCCATCAATGTCAACATTAATGCGCTTTAACTTTCTGATTAGCCGATGATCGACCTTAGATTGAAAAAAAGGATAGCTACTATTGCGATATTGAGTTAGGGATACAATCGACTCCGAACAGTTTGTAGGTCCTTTGTTTGTCTTCCAAAATTTGTTCCTTAATTCGACTAGAAATTCCGAGTTAAGTAATTCGCTCGTAGAGGGCCGATTTTCAGGTTTCTTTGATAGCATGCGTTTCAAAAGAGCTATTGCTGGTTCTGGGATGATTTCTTTAAACTGCGGTTCTTCGTTCAAAATTTTGCACTTCATCTTAAAGTCATCCTCCTCGTCAAAAGGCATCATTCCGTAAAGCATAGTGTAGAGAATAACCCCAAGTGACCATATGTCTATAGCAAATCCCGAATATCGTTCATTTATAACAATTTCTGGTGCCATGTATGCAGGTGTGCCGCAGACTGTGTAAAGAAGCAGCCGTCTCTGAGGATCAAATTCTCTCACAAAGCCAAAATCGGTTAGTTTAACGACCGTTCGTTTTTGGTTCCCCAAAAGTATGTTCTCAAGTTTCAAGTCTCTGTGCGTGAGATTGAGAGAATGCACATATCCTAGTGCCTCCACTATTTGGTAAAATAAATATTGGCTTTCATGGTATCCTATTCGCTTCTTCTCGCACACATAGTCATACAATTCCCTACCCTCACAATACTCCAATACAAGCCACAAGTGTTTTTCCGTCTTAATAACTTCGTACAACAGGACCACATTTTTGTGTTTTAATTTTCTATGATAGTATATCTCTCGTACAATATTAGAATCATCAATCACCCCGCATTTCAATACCACTTCTACATTTAAAAGCACATGTCTAGCCTTATAAACTTTTCCAAACGATCCCTGTCCAATCTCTCCTTCTATTTTATAACACCCTACTTGTTCTATTCCTGGTGAAGTAATTTTAGTATAAAAGGCATTATACTGTTCGGCAAACTGAGCTTTCTTATTCCTTTCATAGCACCTGGTTGAGCTCATTAGAATTCTTTACTTTTTTTTGATTCCTTATCTTGTCCCTCTCCTATCTTTTTCAAACCTCTGCTCTCGTCACTACAATTTAATATTTATCTGATTCAGGGGCTTCGGATGAACAGTTGAACTTGCAAATATGGTTCATAATTCGTTTAGAAAAAGAAGAAAAAATCAAAAAAAGTTTGTCCTAACTTTCCCAGTAAGCCTAGCTTCGCCGTATCTAAATATCCGTCTAGGACTAACACCTACCTCTAAATTACTATAATGAACGTTAAATAAATCCTTTGTGAGTAGGCTCGGGATTATAAGGTTCAAATTCAAAAAAAAAAAAAAAAAAAAAAAAAAAAAAAAAAAAAAAAAAAAAAAAAAAAAAAAAAAAAAAAAAAAAAAAAAAAAAAAAAAAAAAAAAAAACGAAAAAAAGATTCATACTTTACATTCTATGTCGCTCTAGTATGCTTAAATTAGCAGCACTCAAGAAAGCCAATATTCATGTAGGTTGGCCTCTCTTGTGTAGCTCGCTATCTTCAGTGGGTAGTAGATGGGCTAGCACGAAAACTTACCATGAAAAAGGGCCAGGAGTGAATCATTTACAAAAAGTATTGTTCGAGATGAGGCAGTCCAAACAGCCCAAGGTATGGACAAATGAGGACAATAGAAGTAATATAGATTCTCTTGGACATAAAGAGATGTTTACAAGGCCACTATGGAAATTTTACAGGAAAATGAATAATAGAGAATTTGGAAAACCGTTATCGCATTTGAACAGTGTGGATCGAGCATGGATAGACCCCTTGATAGAGACGTTTGTAAAAAATCTTTTTCAGGAGTTAGAAAAGGCAACTCAAAGAGTGCCAGGAGAGGAGAATTTAAAAAAATTGAGCATAGCAGATTATATGAATCCACGCATGGACACACTAGTGCCCATGATGCATTCGATAGAGCATGGAAAAGTTCCTGAGGGTCTTGCTGAGATTTATAGTTGCAAAACGAAAGATCAATTTTTAGAGCATATTCTTTCGCTACTTTTTTATAAAAAATTTATTGAGATGTCGCTAAATAAGATGAAACCACTCGAGACCCTGGTGGACCTTTCTAACCCAGCAGAATGGTTTCCTGAAGCACGAAAAATGAAACGTCAAATTATAATGCACGTCGGGCCTACCAACAGTGGGAAGACTTTTAGTTCTCTCCAGAAACTTGCTAGGGCCAAATCAGGGTATTACGCAGGACCTTTGAGGCTCTTAGCAAGAGAAATATATGAAAGATTCATGAACGAAGGCATTAAATGTAATTTGATAACTGGGGAAGAGGTGGTTCCCAGTATAAATGAGTTTGGTAAAATCAGTGAGATTTCTTCCGGTACCATAGAAATGATCCCAACTCATAAGAAGATGGATATTTGCATTATCGACGAAATTCAAATGATTGCTGATCCGAGGCGTGGTGAAGCCTGGACAAACGCGGTTCTTGGTGTACAAGCGAATGAGGTTCACATGTGCGGCGAAGAGAGTGCCGTTCCTCTTATCCAAAAGCTAGCGCATATAACCGGCGATGAGATTCAAGTACGTAGATATAACAGACTTGGGAAGTTGAATGTTTGCGACAAAGAGATTAAGAGTTTGAAAAATTTGAGCAAAGGAGACTGCGTAATTGCCTTTTCGAAACGAAAGATCTTGGAATTGAAATGCGAGATAGAAAAAACAACGAACTTGAAAGTGGGTGTCATCTACGGAGCTCTTCCACCAGAAATTCGTTCGAAGGAAGCGAATAATTTTAACAATCATAGCTATGACATCTTGGTTGCTTCTGATGCTGTAGGAATGGGTTTGAATCTCAGAATTAAAAGAATCGTTTTTTTCACCACTAAGAAATTCAATGGTAAGGAAACAATCCCTCTAACTGTATCGGAGGTAAAGCAAATTGCCGGGCGTGCAGGAAGGTACAGCAAGGACGCTGGCGAACTGGAAGGGTCTGTCACTGCCTTACTCAGAAAAGATGTGTTGTTTCTCAAGAAGATGATGAATGAACCCATAAAAGATTTGACCAAGGCCTGCATCTGGCCTACTAATCGGATCTGGATCTACTATATGAGCAAATTTCCAAGCCAAACTTCTTTCTTCGAGATCTTGGAGAATTTCGAAGAAGAAACAAGCCAGTTAGACATGGACAATTTCTTTCTCACCTCGCTAGACACTCGCTACGATACCCTCAAATTATTTCTACGCGAAGACCTTTATAAAAAAACAACCATAGAAGACCAACTAAAGCTCAGCTTGGCCCCTATAAATTTTACGGTCGCCTCCCCCTTAGTCATAAAGACTGCATTTAATTATTTCAAGAACGTTGCTGCTCGTCGTACGAGAAACGTCTTTGAGTTTTCCTTCTTGCATGCAGGCCTATTAAAGCGAAGGCCCAAATTATTCACTACCACCGAAGAAACTGTTTCTGTCCTTCAGGCTCTTGAGGAAAACCATAAGCTAATCCTCATTTTTCTCTGGCTAAGCCAAAGATGGCCCACTCTCTTTGTCGACAAAGAAAGCGCAATGGAAGTGAAGACTTTGGTCGAGAAAAGAATTAGCGAAGAGTTAGTTAACCTCAGAAGACAAATAAAGAAGAGTCGCTCAAGTAGTTCTCAGCTCCTTTAGGATAGCACAGTCTGCCTAATTCTTTTAATACTTTAATAATTTGCTTGTAAATAGCTTCATTATGAAGAACAATTGTGTGTCCTGCATCTCTGCAATGTGGCCTCGGCTAATGTCATGATAAAAAATTATATATGTACTCTACAGTGTAGCACCTAACAGTAGTAACAATGACGCTTAGTATTATATTAGCTGGAGGGCCTTCAGGAAGTGGCAAAAGCACTTTAGGTGATCAGCTTTCCAAGTATTATCAATGTCCCTTTCTCGAGGGGGATGATTTTCATCTGCAACATAACCGTGATAAGATGGCCCACGGACACCCATTGACCGATGACGATAGGTGGGACTGGCTTGAACGATTAAGCAAAGCTTCAGTAGAGGCGGCAGCAAAATCTAATAACAAATTGGTGATTGTCTCATGTTCTATGTTAAAGAAAAAGTATAGAGACTACATTTTAGAAAAAGCCAAGGAAGCTAGTGGAGCTGAGGACATATGCATTCGATTTGTCTTTTTACATTGCACTTTTGAAGAAATCTTCAAAAGAGTCACTAAACGCAAAGGCCATTATATGAAAGCTGATATGGTTGCTTCTCAGTTCGATATCATGGAAGTTCCTTCAGGAGAGGAGTTAGTACAAAATGGTGGCGCGGCCATTCCTGTCAACTGTTCCGATGAGCTGCCTGAGGTGGTCTTTAAAGATGTGCTTGCTTGTTTGCCATCACACAGCCATTACTCATCGAACGGGCTCGCTTAGTGGTCATTGGTAGGTGCCTTTGTCTCTTAAAGACTAAATAGTTTCAAGTTTTTGGGTTTCCCCGGATTATTTCTATGAATATAGAACAAAGCTGTCTAAATGCTTTTTTTTAGGGTATAGATGTCTCACTGCACCGATTCTTCCTAAAAGAATGAATTGAACTATAGAACTACTATATTCTAAACTGAGAGAATATTTATCCCCGGTTCTTGTGTAAAAGAATAGTTAGCCAGCCTCTTGAGCATGTCAAAATTCAAAAAAAAAAAAAAAAAAAAAGAAAAAAAAAGAAAAGGGAGAACCAAGGCCACTTAATGGAAGAGTGTCCAGCAATAAAAGATAACTTTACGAAACACTAGAAACTGCGAACGCAAACACTCGATGAGTGATTTTAATCCAGATAACTTGCCCTATGTTAACCCTAAAGTAGACAGGAGAGTAGCACTAATTACGGGAGGAAGTAGTGGAATAGGATGGTATACGGTGCTACACTTGTTCTTACATGGATATGTGATTTACATCGCAGGAAAAAGTAAAACAAGAGTTTTCAAAGCTATCAGTGATATCGCAAAAGAAGCGGAAATAATCCGACTGACTTATAGTCATGAACAAAGAACATCAGAAAGGTTTGTGGGAGAAATATATTTCATAGAAATCGATTTAGCGGACTTGGAGTCTGTGTCCAGAGCAATTGATATCTTTAAGAGTAATGAAAATACCCTCCATCTTCTTGTGAATAATGCAGGAATTATGGGATTGCCCTATGGACTTACTAAGGATGGCTTTGAGATACAAATGCAAACGAACTACATCGCACATTTTTTACTAGTAATAGAACTTTTGCCCCTTCTCGATAGAACAGCAGACATGTATGCAACAAATGAGAGTCCCAGAATAGTATATGTGAGCTCAATTGGACATTTTTTTATTTTCCGATATTTTGACTTGAATTCGGGCTTCAACTACTGGCCTAACATGTTCTTTACATGGTTTCGATACGGCTTGGCAAAGACTTGCGGTATTCATTTTATGAAAATGATAGCATTGAGGAATCCAAAGATTCTTTGCACTTCGGTACATCCTGGTTTCGTCATGAATACAAATCTCTTCTCCTACTGGACCCGATTGCCAATAATAGGGATAGTGTTTTGGTGCTTCTTCCAGATCTTTGGATTCATCTTCGGTGTTTCTAATGTCCAAGGTGCCTATGCCACTCTTAGGTGCTGCTTGGACCCCAAACTAACATTAGAGAAAGACAATGGGAAATACTATACGACTAATGGCGTTGAAGCTAATCCTTCAAGAGTAGCCAGTAACATGAATTTTGCAGCCCGAACCTGGATCTGGACTGTTCGTGAGCTCAATAGTCGGGGCATAAAAGTCCTTTCTGCGTGATCAAGTAAGCATATTACTCTAAGCAGGATCTCATTAACGTTTCTAAGACCCATAATTTTTTTTCTCTTTTTTGGAATTGTTTTCGGTTTTTTTTGCCCTTTAATATTGTTGCATAAACATCAAAACTATCCTTTCAAATGTTTTACTAGTAGGTTTTATATCAAAGTATGTAAGTCATAATTTTCTAACTCCCAAATTCTTTTTACCTGGTGCCATATTTAGATATACTTCTTCAAAGCTGCCCCTTCTCTTTGTCTCCTTCTTGCTTTGCGTTATGCACCGTCCTCGCTATCGCTTCCACTTGTATTATCTGCATCCGAATACTCTGTCATGGTATCGGAATGGTAATCACTGTCATCGTTGTATTGTTTGAAATTTGTCGTTTTCCTTTTTTGTCGATTGCTTTCCGGCTTTCTATCATTGTCTGATAACACGGGGTTGGCGTAAGACTGGATCTCTTCGTCCGATAACTTCAAAGCATCCCTTAAAAAAAATTCAAAGAAATCATCTAAGTCGATATCTGGGTCACTATTAGCCTTTTTTCCTCGTGTCTTTATATTATCGTCACTACCATAGTTCTCTGTTCCTTCCAACTCAGTGTCCGCATCATTGAAGAATTTGTTCAACCCTTCCATTAACATGTTCTCATCTAATTCTTCAGTATTAGACAATTTATCTTTTGCTTCAAAACCTAGTTTCTCTTCCTCCACCGTACCTCTAATCATGCCTTTTTCAATCAAAACTTTTTGTAAGAACCCTCTTGAACCAATTCTTTCGAAATCTTCTGAACTCAAGATCTTGCGATGAAAAGACCCTAGCTTTTCAGAAATATTTTGGACACCTATAGTCAAAGCCTCCAGCAAAAACTTCTCGAATTGCTGTTGGAATCCATGTTTTCTCAAGTTTGAGTATTTAGCTCTAGCGAAATTAAGACTTAATGAAGGTACACCCAACTTCCTACTCTGTATATTGAGATTATCATGTTTAAATGTTTTACTTTCAGTCTCCAGTTCGTCTTTCACGGCTTCATTTATCGAACGAGAGATTAAAAAAGGCTGAGACATTAATGCTTGTGCCGCTTCCGATGGTAATTGCACCTCTACGTCATGAATAAATTCCAAAAAATATGTGCTTCTTATTTTCGAAAATTTTGCTTCTAGTCTCTCTGTAATGCCCCGAGATAATTGAAAGTCTCCAATCGTTATGTTGTCGAGCGCTTCTTCCAAGGACAAGCTTCTCTCAGTCTCATTATTGATCAAAATCAAAGTTCCGCAATTAATCCAGGGCATGTTCACGGAATTGGCGGGCTCGAGATTGTCAGGAATCATCTCAGAGCACTCAACTAGCAAATACTCAAAGTCGCTAGAGTCCCAAACATGAATGTACGAATCAGGATGTCGTTTCAGAAAATCCCAAAGTAAAGCCGTAATTAACCACTCATCATTAATATTATCCTGATAAACCAATCTCCCATATATATAATGAAAATCTTTATGTTGAAACTTGCCGAAGATAGGGGGCGAGTTGAACCATGGATATATTCGACAAAATGGCTCTAGATATTCATTCAAATCTTGATATATGCCATCTAAGTTCTCTGAATTTATGTTGTACAAGCTAAACACCACCGTTTCATTTTCAAAGACTAACCGGTCATTAGAGTAACTTATGTCACAGGGATCCCAGACATGATCTGGAGTGAGAGCCGTAGTAAGCATCTTTTCAAATGATGGCAATATAAAACATTATGTAATGCATTTTCTTCACTCTAACTAACTCGCGGCCTTACTAAAGACGTACAAAACAATAACCTATTTACTCTAAAGTATTATCTATAATTTGAAGTCAGGCCCAAGCTTTTCAATCACAAGAGAAGAGGCGCCACCACCACCATTACAAACAGCAGCGCAACCATACTTTCCGCCTTCTTGAGCCAACACCGACAAAAGAGTAACCACAATTCTTGCACCCGAGCAACCTAATGGGTGACCCAAGGCAACAGCACCACCATATAGATTAAGTTTCTCTGGCTTGAGGTTACACAATTTGGTGTTGGCAAGACCTACAACAGAAAAGGCCTCATTTACTTCAAAGAAGTCAATGTCGTCCACTGAAAGTTGAGCCCTCTTCAAGGAAAGAGGCATTGCTAAAGATGGAGCAACTGTGAAATCCAAAGGATCCCTTGCTGCTTCACCCCAGCTGGTTATCTTTGCGATAGGCTTAATCTGAAGCTCTTTTGCTTTTCTTTCTGACACCAAAACTACAGCAGCACCACCATCATTCAAGTTGGATGAATTCATTCCTGTAACAGTACCATTTTCTTTTTGGAAAACAGTTCTAGCAGTCTTCACTCTAGACTCATCAAACAAAGAAATTTGCTCGTCCTTGGAAATCACTTGATCTGGTTTGCCTCTTTTTCCTGGTATAGTGATTGGAGTAATTTCTTCGTCAAATTTGCCAGTTTCCTGTGCCTTAGAGGCTTTTTTGAACGAGTCAACAGCAAAAGCATCCTGTTGCTCACGTGTAATGCCATGGTCGCTGGCACATTTTTCCCCAGCAACGCCCATTAGTTTCTGCGAGTACACATCTAACAATCCATCTTTCTGAATCCCATCAACTAGGTTTGTGTCTCCAAATCTAGCTCCGCTTCTGGCTGCTGGAAGGTAGTAAGGTGTATTAGACATTGACTCAGCCCCTCCAGTTACAACGACATCGGCACTTCCTGTCATAATCGATTGTGTTCCCTGGATTATAGCTTTCATCCCCGACGCGCATACTTTGTTTACCGTGGTCGCCACGACATTATTTGGCAATCCCGCTTTTAAGCCCACTTGTCTAGCTGGCGCTTGTCCTACATTAGCCAGCAATACTCCTCCGAAGATAATTTCCTCCACGTCTTTAGCTTCGAGTTGTGGAACTTTCTCCAAAGCTGACTTTACAGCGTGTGCTCCCAAGTCCGTGTAACTTAATGGCGCTAACAGGCCTTGAAATGCTCCGATTGGTGAACGTGATGTAGATACGATATACACCGAAGACATGACTAACTCTTTATTACAACTGTTATAGTAACTATTAAAAAACGAAAGTCTAGCTTCTATCTCTCGTTTGAACAATACAAATACAAAAAGCGCTAAACGACAACTTTTTTTTTTTTTTTATAGTGCACATGCAAACTTCTATTTTACAGTTTTTTGTTTCGCAGATTAGTTTGACAAGATCAGCTAGTTGAGTGAAATTCAAGCTTGTTGGTTGTATCTTGTATTTTTGCCATGCTTCCGTTCCTAGGCATTCGAGGAATTAGACCACTAGGTGTCTTCATGACGTCTTATCCTGCAGTGAATAACTTAGGAATTGGAATCTGCCGTATAAGGATGTTATCACAAACATCGATAAGAAGTAGCAGTCCGAATATCAAAGATGGCTCGCAGCACCCTATACTAAAGCGCATACCTAAATTTATGTGGCCATATGCGGAGAGGTTTGCACAGGCACCTCTTTCGCATGTTACAGCGTTTGCCATTTTGCATGAATTAACTGCAATGGTGCCATTGATAGGTATATGGTATTTCTTGTTCAAGTTCCAAATAATACCCACGTTGGATACCCCCGAATGGGCAATAGAAAAGGGAAAGGAGGTAATTGAAAAGTCTACAAAAAATTTTAACTTTGAAGGGTACTCTGTAGAAGAAAAGGCAAGATTTATCATGGATGGGGTCTACTCCTATATCATCGTGAAAGGCTTATTTCCCTTAAGGGTATTAGTAAGTTTCCTAGCAATGCCTTTCGTAGCAAAGTACTTTGTTGTTCCCTTCACTGCGGTATTACAAAAGTTCAGAGGTAGAAAACCAAAACAGAACAACCCCGAAAAAGAGTCTTTCCCACAGAATTCACAAGATGTACAACAGAAAAAAGTGGAAAAGCCCCGTTTGTAATATTTACGATACGAAATGCTCATCTTTATTCCTATAAGCAGCCACATAACTAAATTTATTCACACGATACTGATCTATAGTATGCAAGTAATAGAAGTACATAGGTAGTACGAAGCCAATGCTAACGGCACCGCCAAACAATCCACGTTGCAGCACCAGAGTAAAAAAGCAAAATAGAAAAATAAAAAAAAATAAACACCAAAACAGATGACTCAGGAACATGATTTTTATCTACTCTACGCCTCAATACTCACCTCCATCTCTTCAGCACTCAAAGGTACAAAATTGTTCAAAGCCCCATTTTTCAACCTTAATCTGCCAACAGCATGTGCCGGAACCAACATATGATTCAAACTGGGATTCACTGAAAGCTCACGATCATCGAAATCAAAAAGTTCAGGCATTTCATAGTAGTCTGGCTCATTATCGTGTCTTGAGTGCTTACGTGCGCTCGAATTAAAAAAGCCACCACTATTCTGGTGGTATTGCTGCGAAAATAGCTTCCTGTAATTTGGCAATTTAACATCAGGATCCCTCAACTCATCGAAGTATGGATCACTTAGTCCTTCGATGCAAGAGATCCTCTCCAATGGTGAGTACTGTAAAGTTTTAGCTAAGAACTGAAGACAATCATTAGGCATCTTTTTGAAGATTTTCAGGAGAGGAATAGGTTTGATCTGAGGAAATTTGTGTTCCATATAGTTAGGATTCATATCTCTTATCTGCTCCTTGGTAGGTGTCCCCAATATTTTAATGATTTCAACTAATTGATCAATGCCCAGCTCGCCAGGAAATAATGGCTGTCCTAATATAAGCTCTGCCATAACGCAACCGGCAGACCAAACATCAATTTTAGTAGTGTAATTGGTAGCTCCAAATATTAACTCTGGAGCACGATAGTACCTCGAACATATGTAAGAAACATTTGGTTCATTAGGATTGAGGACCTTTGCCGACCCAAAATCACACAACTTCAATTCCATCGTATCTGGAGTTATAAGCAAATTTTGAGGCTTGATGTCTCGATGACAAATGCCTAAAGAATGAAGATAATTAAGTGCCCGTAACATCTGGTACGTATATAATTTCACTTCCAATGGCGGCATTGAAAGCCGCTTACTTACATAATAGTGCGTCGCCCTGAACAAGGTCTCTGGTGCATATTCGAGAATTAAGTTAAGAAACACCTCGTTCTTCTCGTTCGAAGTGAAAAAATAATACATCAAATCAACGATATTACGATGATGTGCCATCCGCATTATTTGCAATTCTCTGTTCTTAAATCTCCTATCTTGGAGAACCCTTTTGATCGCCGCTACTTTTTTCGATGGTTGGAGTTCTGTCTGAAATACCATACCAAAGGATCCGTGTCCTACAACTTCCGATTGAGTAAACAGAATCTCCTCCTCTTCGCCAGTGTGGCCATTTGTTACCTTTTCTGTCACAACTTCTATAACCATGTTAGTATTGTTTCCCTCTATCACTTACAATTTCGGTTTTCCTCCTCCTTGTGTTTTGTTCTGTGCTTAAAAGTCTCCTTTTTCTATTCTTAAAAAAGCGTCGACGTCTTTTATCTATAATGGACTAGATCAATGCTCTGGTTATCTCTTGATACCAGAAAGATTAAAAAAAAAAAAAAAAAAAAAAAAAACAAATTATGTCTGAAATCCTTGACTGTTCTTTTTACCAAATCCCACGTCCGACCTCAACTCAACGCTTGTGTATCTCAATTCCTTGTCTCTAAGGATCAATAGTCCTGATTGTATCCAAAACCTGTACAACTAATGTAGCTTCCTTAACGTGTATTTGCGGTGTTGATCCAGAAATAAGAAACACCCTATCCAGCAATCTATCCTCACCTTTATATCTCGACCTGACTTTCGTATACACTGTAAGTCCCAATCTTCTGTAGCACCCTAATATTATGATCGACCTAACTTTGTCAGCACTAGTTAAACAGAGGGGTTAGTGCTCCATCCGTCTGCATTTTCGAGTATAGGTCACGCATTGTGAAACTATTATATTGAGGAATGTTTCAACTCTGCACGACTTTTTCCGCAAATTACACAAAACGAAGTCGTGAGCAGAATGACAAATGAACGTTCAGTCTTTCTCAAGGAAATCCACATGCCTAAGGAAGCAAATACTTCCCCCGCAATTATGGAGACACGTCGTGGACGTGTTATTACTTCATGTAACTGAAATTCTTATCCCCTAACTGCTTTGGAAACATAACTAGCTGTGCGAGCAACCTAAAAACGACTCACTAAAGAATACCTTGCGCTTGCTAGTAATTGGAGACGCTTTTTGCCTTTGAATGAAAATTCCTCATTAAAGCTTCCCAACGTTGTCATAGCTAATCATCATATCTACCCAACAAACTCTCCACAGTTACTTCATGCATGAGAACGTAAGCGAGCGAAAAATGTGTCTGAATAGGGGACCATGCGGGAAAATAGTGCATATAGTCAGGCATCGTGAAAATACCAACAAATCACAGGACAGCAAAAGTTCTATGTGAAGGAAAACCTCACCCCGTTGGGGAAAATGAAATGTACAACAAAAAAAAATACATACCTATTTTATCAGTCAGTAACGAATCTGGTTTTGGGTTCAACATATTAAATTGAGCCCTCTTTCGAGAAGCAGTCATCGAAGACTTAGTTTGATCGTAGGAACGACTTAATTTGTTGATTAGAGCATCATTGTTTTGTGCATAGTGTGGTTTTTCCGAGGGCATCCTGATGCCCATATTTCTAAACATGGCATTCAACGTAGAGCGAGTCTTCGTTGACTTCAGATCAATAGAGCTATTCCGGGATCCATAAGGGGAAGCCAGATCTTCATCACTTCCTCTCCTGACCTCAGGATATTTCAGTCCGTTAGCCATCTTTTCATCTTCAAAATTAAAAGTATCATTCAACTCTGGTACGTTGTTCCCTGCATTATTGCCAATATCAAGGGCAGCAGCATCGTCTTGATCATCTTTTGAATAACCTCTCCGACGCGCAGTCCTCATATCCTTCTGGATTTCTTTGTAAGCCTTCCTGAGATCCTTTTCATCCTGCTTCAATTCCCGTTTCTCTTTTCTGTTCTTTCTTTTCAACTCATGTTTCTCCTTGAGATGCCTCTGATGCATGGCCTTCTTGTCCTCTTCCGTGTGAGCTTTCGCATATATAGGTTTGTCTTCTACTAGTTTCTTAAGTTGAGGCGTAGGTACATCATTGTGTATAAACTGAGGATAGCATTTATGTATTGAGAACTTCCTCTCCAACTCCTCATAATCTATGGTCCTGATAAACTGACTATCAGAAAATTCAGCGTCCTTAGGCTTTGAGCGACTCCACATCATAGCAACAGACATTTTGACACCAAATTCCTTTCACAAATGGACTTTCATGTAAATGCTAAGAATTTTATTTCTTTTTCACCTCTCGCACTTTAATGACCCCTCCTCCTATCGCTTACGTGGGGAAGTAGTGTTCAAGACACGACTTGATTTGTCCACTACCAATTCGAAAGCTTCCCTGATAGCCAGTCATCTTATCAAAGAGCATTAGTAACTCTTCATTCTGGCAACGGGGAAGAAGATCTTTTGATGGCCTTCTGGGATACCTGTGAAAGTTGAATTTAATGAAATGATACTGCGGGTCCTTAGCATCGGGCCAGTAAAGATGGAGATCACTGTCGTCGCTAACCAGTGGAGTACCAAAGTTCTTGAATATGGAGTTAACTAAGGCCAAGTCATGGTCACTAGTTTCAGAATCTATACATGAAGAACCTTGGTTAGAATATAGTACTGTTAGGATAATGCCGAGTGGCCATATGTCTACTTCGTAGCCGTAATTTTGACAACCAAAACAGAGTTCGGGTGGCTTGTAGATGCCTGTACAAACATCGGTGTATTTCGACTGGGGCTTCTCGTCATCCGGTGGCGAATTGATGTTGTACGCCACACCGAAGTCCGTCAAGACGGGGAAGCCGTCATCGCTCATGAAAAGCACATTCGAAGGTTTAATATCGCGATGAATTATTCCCATACCATGTAGATAGGCCAATGCACTGCTGAGTCCATATAGGATTGGCACAATTCGTTCCTGGGGGAAGTCGTTAATGTAATGAGTTTTGTTTCTACTTGGGTCGTTAAGGTCGAATCTTAGCTTCTTCCGGCGACATTTATTAATCCACTGTTGAAGATCAAGGGCAAAGAAAGGCATTACTAGCACTATATCTTCGTTTTTGTTAAACACATCAAGGCATTGGCAGATATTTTGGTGTTTCATGCTTTTCATGATATCTATCTCATGTCTTACATTATGTGGCTTAAAGTTGAAGTCAGCGTCCACAACCTTCAATGCTACTACTTTCTTACTTTCACAATCAATGGCTCTCTCTACAACTGAATAAGGTCCACTGAATACTGTCTGCTGGATGTTGTATCTCCCCATTGCCACCCAGGCTTTTATTAAATATGAAGATATATGTATATATATGTATACTAAACCTTTCTTTTTTTCCGCCCTTCGCGCTTATCTTGCTTAACTCCGATGCGTCTTGAATGAAGAGATGTTCCGTAATGCACTTATTGAAAGTAGATTATTAAAATGCTGAAATGGGGCCAGGAAGGTCCTTCTAGTTCTAAGTAAGCACCACTCTAAACATAGATATAGAACAACTTTACCATTATTTTCTCTTTTTTCTCATAAAATTGTCATCTAACTTATGTCTTTTGTTGGCCATATAATGCATCGCGAGCATGTCGCTATCATCAGTATGTATCTTGCGTCTTGGATAATTTACAGAAGAAAACTCAAATGCATTCTCACTGAGAGAAGAGGCTTCGTAGAAAAAAGGGTGCAACCTGGCTTCCTCTGCCGATAAACGACGAGAGGGATCATACACCAAGAGACCTTTTAATAGATCAAAGCATTGTAGATTAGACCTCCCCATAGCTTGATACCATTTGTGCAAGCTACTAGGGTAAAATTGGGTGAAATTTTGTTGAAAAGCGGAATATTCCGGATAGAGAGAGAGAGAGGGCCATTCTTTTGAAGTGGGGGTCCCCAATATCTCAATAATTTTCTGCAATTGATTCCTTTGAAAAGGCAACAGCTTTCTATTATTTATTTCAATTTTCGCTTCCTCGCCCTTGAATATTGGTCTCAAGGCAAGTAGCTCGGCTAGTATACAACCAACGGCCCATAAATCAATTGCTGGAGAATAATGACGGGCTCCTAAAAGCAACTCGGGAGCTCGGTACCATATTGTAACCACGACTTTATCGCCACTGTAAAGACTTTGGTAAAGATTGTTAAATTTACGGGCTAGCCCCAAATCACCAATTTTCACTACTCCTGAAGTGGATATCATGATATTCGCAGGCTTCAAGTCCCTGTGGAACACCCAATTTTGATGCAAAAAATACACTCCATTTAAGAGCTGCCACATTATCAACTTGATGGTATCATCAGACAAAGGGCTGACTTGAGGATGCGAGTGGTATTGAATGATTTGAAGAAGATCGTGTTCGCAGTACTCAAACACCATATAGATCGATTTATTCTCAAGGAGAATATCCACCACTTTCACTATGTTCTTGTTGTTCAATTCTCTACATAGAGACATCTCTCTCATGGCTGATTGTGAAATGCCCGTATGTTGTATTGTTTCTGTCCTCCCCATATCATTATGTGATTTTTGGCTTGCGTAAGTCTCGCTTTTAAACTTTTTGATTGCGTAATACTGGTTCTTGTTGTCTTCAATTCCTTCCATCTTCTCCTGTTCTGAAGAATTACTCTCGGCTTTTATAGATCTATTGCTTGCCTGCGGAAAAATCAGATCGTTTATAGGACTACCATTGCCTGGGCCCAGTTTTGCTTCCGCTTTGTAGACTTTACCGTAGGTCCCTGCCGCAATATATCCTACTATCTTGTACTTAGATAGCACTGACTCTCTCACTAAATCTTTTCTATGTTTGTAAGGGCCCATAGTTAGTATGGAACTAGGTGCCATTAGTCCTGGGTGAGGAACTTTTCCCGCTCCATTTCGATTTTTCGCTGCTGTCATAGGAATACCTGGAACTCCTGGAGTATCATCAACTCCTTTGTTCCTTCTTTGTATTTCACCACTCATGTTAGTTGGGTAGTTCATTCTATCCTATAGCATTGGCATTATACGCTACTTTGTCGTAAGTGGTTTAAGCCTTTCTTCATTAACTAAGGGCCTACTGTATATTAGGTTTATCACGAATCATCGAAGTCAGATAGTTCATGTAAAATTAAAAATTGCTTATCTAAGAACATATATACATTAATCGTATCAATACTGGTACTCTCTATCATCTTTGCCTTCCAATGGAGCTCTGATATTCTCCATTTGTTTTACTTGCTGTTGCCAAATTTCGGCTTCTTTTTCTTTTTCTGTATTACGTGCAAATAAAGAATCGTCAGGTCTCCTATAGGAACGACCGATTCTATCCCACATGGTTGTGAATTGACCATAATTATAGTTGAAGTACAAATGGTGCACAGTATGACAGGCAGTACCGTTCACAACCGGATCATTCGAAAGGTACTGGCCGTCGTGGATCATGACGGTCCAGAAATTGACGAAAGAAAAAAGAACTAAATAGGACAATTTGTGCAAGGGAAACAACATTGGAAAGACATGATATGGCAAGGACTGCGCCCATCCGTCCACCGGATGGAATGCATGCGATGCGAAGGGCGTACACACAATCCATTTGTGATGTGGTTTGTGCAAGTATTTGTACACAGAAGGCCAGTGCAACCAACGGTGAATGAGATATATTCCACAGTCTGTAAATAAAATAAAGCTAGGAAATTGCAAGATTATAGCTTTCCAGCCTCCAGTGCTTTCGTCCACGTTCATATACAATTTCGAGAACCCGTTGAGCTCCAACACAAAGAAGGGTACTGTCAAAAACACCATAATTGGTATTGCTGTCATTGCTCTATAAATCTCGAGTGACATCTGGTTTTTTAAATACCTAGGATGGTTAAATACTCTTTTATCAAACACGGTACAGTATGAAAATCCTGCTACCGAGAAGTACAAGATCCATCCAAAAAAGACCGTCACAAGAAAAAGGGAAAAAGATTCCCTTAGTATGCTACTCCTCGGGAAAATCGAAGCTTCTGCTAGGCTGTTGTATGGTAAATATCTTGGTTCTAACCCGTATATGTCTTTCTTATTCTGAAGTGACAGAACCTTATTGAGAATGTACGCTATCAGTACCGGCATATTTCTGAGCGCATTTTTTGTCTCTAATGTCCCATTGAGGCTTCTACCTCCTTCTGTAGCAAATGCATTCCTGCCAAATTCCTGGACCGAGTCCTGTGCAAATTTTCTAGGAAAGAGTTTAGCATATAATGCATCAAAAAGGAAGTAGTCACAAACCTCCAACACGATATCCATCTCTTCTTCCTTTCTAGTTTTGATAACTACTCCTAGCTACTAAATCTTTGTTCCTGTTACCGGGAACTTGCACCTATTTATTTATTTAGTACCATACATCCTCCTCGTATAATATTTGTCATTTTACGACCGGTACGAGCAATCCTAATTCCGAAATCGCTACTAATAAATTTTCAGCTATACTATACACATGACTAGCATAAAAAAAAAAAAAGAGTAAACAAAGAGTTCCATATGATGTACAGGATGATGTAGTAGTCCAGTGGTACTTTGTGGAATAATGATTGTAAAAGCTCCGAATTTTTTTTTCTTTTTTTGCCAGGGCTTTTCCTTACAGAAAAGTAGATTCAAAAATTTGTAAGTCGCTCACTAGGTCTGCTCCAATACAGGAGCAGACGATAACTTGTCGAAATTTATGTCGTCTAATATTTTCTTTCCCCCTTGGGCTTTAAGCAAGCTACCAAGTTGTCTTCCGACTTCCTCGGCCTCGAATTTTCCGGAAACAGGTCCACTAGCCTGGTCCTCAACATGTTTGGTGCCACAGGGACTTACTATGATGCCCTTTATAGTAAGAATGCAGGACGACTGGTCGTATTCAGTCTTAACGCCTATAGGAACCGAGCAACCACCTTCCAAAAAATGCATAAGAGCACGTTCGGCCAAGCAGCAGTATGTAGAGGGAAGATGTTCCAACTCCTTCAAGAGACTGCTAATACAAGTGTTACCTTTTCTAATTTCCACACCTAAAGCACCCTGGCCCACAGAGTGGTACATCTCGGGTGCCTCAACAAAGCAGGAGATTCTATGACCCAAATTTAAGCGAAGCAACCCAGCGGATGCTAATAGTAAACAGGCAAAGGGAGAGTTTTCGTCATCCAACTTGTCTAGACGGGTGCCGATGTTTCCTCTCACAGATTCAAACTTAAGATGAGGGTAATTTTTTACCAATTGCGCAGACCTTCTGAGGGCCGATGTGCCCACAAGCGACCCCTCGGGAAGATCCGCTAATTTGCGGTACTGAGATTTTTTCTTCATCACCACGGCATCTCTAGGATCTTCTCTCTCTAAGATACAGCCTAGTTCAAATTCTTGTGGAAGAGTAGTTGGCATATCCTTCAAGCTGTGAACTATCATGTCTAACTGTGGGTATCCGTCTACTTTTTCAAGCAAGAGCACTTCAAGTTCTCTTGTCCATAATGCCTTTCCTCCAAAAGAGAACAAGGGCCTATTCTGTACTTGATCTCCCAATGTGCTTAAAGCAAGAACCGAACATTCTATTGAAGGAAATCTTTCTTCTATGCGTCTTTTAACGATTTCAGTTTGTATGACCGCTAGTTTGGATTTTCTTCCTCCAAGATGAATATGTCTGGGGTAATTTATCTCTAGCTCATGGCCCATATTCTCGAGAAAACAAGAGCCTAAATACTATATTAATACAACCAGGTAAATTTTTCCACCTGATACTTTAGTGCTTTTCTATGGATACTAGAACACCAGAGATAATCCGATCGTAACCATCCCCAGAGTTTTTTTTTTATTTTTCTTTTTTTACTATTGGTAGATACACACCAACGGAATATCCACATCGGATTAACTGAGCTTCTTAGGGACTATTGTCTATTACAAGAAATGATTGAATATAAAGAAACTTGAACATGAGTCAGAGGATTCATTTGACCTTCTGGTTGATGAAATTGTAGGCCTTTTTTCCATTCTCAATACCCAAAAGATCAACTAATTGTTGTTCTGATAACATGACCAATTCTTTCAAGTTGCGAACCCTCTGCACAATGCTTAAGTAGTTCATGTTGTTGATGCCAGGGATATTCTGTAATATATCTAAAATACTGTCATTGTAAAGAGGAGGATCATCGTTTTCGACCTTGATTGAAAAGTCCACGCCTTTAGATATGGCAGAGGTGATTTCGGGCTCCTCCTGACTGGCTTTTAGGTCGAGAAAAATTTGAGCAGTTTCATAGGGCGAAGAGGACCACAAGATCTTCAATTTGGGAAAAGCAACAAGTAAAGTTATGAGCTTTGTTTGAATGTCTTGTTGGCCTAATCTTTTTGCAACAGGATTGGTAGAGGGGGTTCTTGCTTTGTTATCAGAAAAGGCCTCAAAAGAGAAAGACTTACTTTCCTCGAATTCAATGAGCAATATTGGAAGCTCATAATTACGAAACATTTGCTCACACTGAGCGTAGAGCCTTCCACTTTTGAAACTTGATATTAAATCTGGGATGGACTTTCTTTCGACACAAAGAGAAGGAGACAAAATATAGTCCCCAACAGTGATCATGCAAGGTATAACCTTCATTCCTAGACGGTAGATAAGATTTGGCAAGGAAGATCTAAATTCTCTGACATCGACAATGACTTTTAGCTCATCCAGTTCGGTTCTGAAGTTAGCCCCTCCGGCAATTCTAGTATTTATAACTCTATTTCTTTGTATATTAAACTTTTGGTTCTCTTCTTGCAATTCAAAATGCCTTGCCAAAGTTGCTTTTTCTCGTATCAACCTAGTGAAGGCCTCTTTTTCTTTCCTGATATCAGCCAAGTGTTTCTGTTCTTCGGCGGAGTCAGCGTAGTACATGAAAAATGTCTTAGCAGGTGCAGTCTTATTGATGGCTTGGAAAGCTTCCACTCTTCTAATAAAGGCCAAGTTGGGCTCATACATTATAACATACGAGGGCGAAAGTTCTTGAAGGATACTGGGACTATTAACACTATTGTATCCTTCAATAACAATCTGATTACTGCTGTCTATGGGGTCGAAAATAATATCTTCATGATCGACTTTCCTTTGACGAAAATCGTCCGAAGATATCTCTTGCACGTCATTATCGCCATTGGATTCCCAATGAGGCTGTCCATCTTCTTCCATTGCGTCGGCCTCTACATCATCAGCGTCTACCATATTTTGCATCAAATTCTTGTCCAATTCGACCGGCTCATATGACCGTTCTTGGATGTTGCCTGAGTATAGTCTGCTCACATTTGCAACAGACGCAGACCCACGAGTCCTTCTTCTCTTGGAAGTTGGTATACCTTTTCCTCTCGAAAAAGTTTTCGATATTTCTAATTGTTCACTATCTTGCTTATCAAGATATCCTTCTTCGTTCTCTTTCTCGTTATTAGTTTCTGCTTCCAACAGAAGTTTTCGGGTTAAAGAAGAAATAGCTTTCCAATCAAGATAGTCCTTTAATCGACTAACCATGTAAGACCGGCAACTAAATTTTCTTTTACCCGGGTTATTCTTCACTTCTTTCATATGGGGGAGAATCCTACTTAATTGTTCAGCAACCTTGTGATCAGAACACATAAGCAAAATTGGTCCTTCATTAGAGGGATTCTTTGTTTTCTCGTAAATTATATCATCTAACAACAAGGCCAATTGATCCCATTTTGGAAGCTCCTCTAAGATATATTGATCTTCGACTGTATTCTCCCTGCCGATGCCCTCCTTAGTCTCTCTAGAAGAATTACCCTCTGGCAAACTTGAATTTGCCTTAGAGACAGACATTCTTCCTAAGGCCCTCTCGCGGGTATAAGAGATAATTGTAGTGGCCTCATCCAAATTAAGCCAAGGACTCATACTAGTGGTGCTCATTGTGCCGGCCCCTGCTGATTTGACATTGACATCTATGACTTCTTGTACATGCTGATAAAATGTCAAGGAATCACGATTTAGTAAGTGCGTCAAAAAATCTTTCAACGTATGTAAATCGTATATCAACTGCTTAGAGGTCCAGGAAACCCGGTGCCACTGGGACTCTAAAGACAACCTTATACGCTGCACAAAATTAGTGTCATGTACGTTCTCTATATCCCAGTACTCACTGATTAATGAGGGATTGTGTCTTTTAAGTTCTTGAATGCAAGCGTGAATGCAAGAAAATATTGCTGTTTGTATTTTCATCATCCTGGGAGATAGTCTAACACTCACCTCTGTAACGTACCTCCGTTTCTCTATTTCCTGTCGTCGCTCGGGGGGAACATTTTCTCTAGCATAATTGAGAGATGATGAGACGCCAACATGAAACCGAGGCCACAAAAAAACGTTGCTAAGCCTTAGAACTTTAAGCTTTGTTGCTAGCGGGGTGAATCCGGTAAAAGATTCTGGATCATCCGATATGGCTTTCACGTAGCCCCAGTCGTTCATATCCCGATATAGATTTACTATAAAGGACACGTTAGAGGTTTCTTTCACGTTCTCTGCGTGCAAAATTAGTATACCCGTCAAGAAGGAGGGAACAACTCCAGTCAAAAGGTCCACAACGAATATACGAGGAGTAACCGAAACCACTCCTCCTCTTTCATATATTTTTATCCTTTTGTCAACAGTAGTCGATTCACCTCCAATTGACGTTAAAGAAGGCGTCTCTATGTCGTGTGAAAGTGCATCCCCATATTCATGTTCCAACCACAGTAACTCGCTAAGATTTTCATTTAGCTTCGCTATTTCCTCTTCTCGGGCTCCTAAAACTATTTGTAAACTTTTTTTCTTGCTCGATGCTCTGCTGTTTTCCAAGTTCACTGCCGGTCTATTTAAAGCATGAAGAACATTGGCCGCGATGTTCTCCCAGTCAAGCCCTCGTCCCAATACAAGTAGGCCATCTCTCGAGAGCATATCTTCTACAATCTCCTTCTGAAACTTCAACGGCATCAAACAGTTTATTTCCACTCCTTCTATATTTCCTTCTGTGGTTTTCTCTATTCTCCCAGGTATTTCTGTCCTGTCCTCCGCTGTCGAATCATTTTCCTCCTCTTCTTCGTCTTCTACATTTGCTTCACCAAACAACCCTCTGTCATTTGTCTCTGAGTTTTGGGTCTCATATTCATTTTCCTTATCTTCCTCCTCATTTGCTCCTTTGTATGCTATTTCCTCTTCTTTTACAAATAGCCCGGACATAGTTTTAATATCTCTTCAGCTGCTGAATTAAAATCTCGGGGTGTCAACTAACAGGTCAGTCTGACGTATCCATAAATTCAGAAATCCCACTTAATAGGCTATAGCTATAGGCTATACTATATTGCTTGTTATAGCTATACTTATTTTAGTATATAGATATAGATGTAAAATTATATATACAGATCGAATTATGTATGTACATCGAATTGTATATATACAGATCGAATTATATATAGGTACAGATATATACAGATAAAGCTGTGTAAACAGGCAGATAGTTAGTCTTATAGAGAAGTCTCGTGAGCAAACCTAAAAGAGTACTGCCGCAATTATGGCGCAGGAGCAGGACCAACTTGGCTCATTCAATCCTCGTGCATTTCTTGATATTCCGTTAGCCTACACCAAGCAACCGGTCTTGTTTAACATTATACAATTAGTGGACATTTCCCACTCTAAATTGGGACAGCTATATGACTGGCTTGAGCGAGATGATCCCAATAAGGTCCCGATTGATACAATAAAAAAATCAAGGGACCAGCAGCCGTCTAAAAAGGAGGAAAATGACAAGGACTCATTTTGCATAAACTTTGGGAGAATGGCCGGAAACAACGTGTACCGAATATTGTTGCGGGATAGTTGGGGAAACTACTGCTACGCTTATGAATACCAAGACAAATTGCCCTTTTTGCGGCAAAACCAGTTAACGACAACTTGCCCCGACAATCCCTTGGGAGCACGAATGCTAGTCAGCAAAGGGACTCTTATCATGAATGGGGTCCTAATGCTACGAAGAGCGCAATGTCAGTATCTCGGAGTTACAGAGCCAGACCGACAGCTACTGGAATCTCTTAACTCAAATTTGGTGCAGAAATATATAGACAATCTTAAGGAAGAGCTAAAGGGTAACAGTTGATATAGAGAGAAGATAAAAAATTTAAAGAATAAAAAAAAAGCCATTTTTATGGTCTGTCAGCATTATAAGATTATGAGTATAGATAAGAGAAGAATCTAGAGCTAGCCATCTAGCAAAATTCTCCACAAGGCATTCTCATCAAGGAAATCGTGGGAAATTATGCTCACCATGAAATAGTTATTATAGATGGAGTTCAAGAGTTCGTAAGACCTGGACGCCTTTTTATAGCATCTGGCCCAATTCAACCATAACGTAAAAGCCTCTTCAGTCCATGCTTTAAAAGATTGGTATTCTATAATTGTCGGTTGTAGAATTTCCTTCAGGGGAAAAACTCCCCACGTTATAGCATTCTTCCTAGAGTGAAAATCAGGTAACGAGGCAAGATCCGAGTCTACATTGCCTTGGCAGTCGCCACAATAATAGGTTATCGCACCATCCTCAATGTGCTTCTGCAATTTTGGCAAGATTATATCTCTCCAGTCTTTCTTAGGAACAAAAAGCTCAACAAAAGATTTTTGATATACGAAACCATTTTGGGGACCCCAGCCAAATATTTTGTCTTTTGAAGTGCATGCATTCGCTACAGGCTGCGAAGAAGAGGAAAACCAGCCCTTTTTGTTCAACTCGATCAATTCTTCTTGAATCAATCCTGTCTCGGGACTTAATTCGCCCGACACCCACGGCAAGCAATCCGTCTTTCCCGAAAGATAATTGATAAATACCTTGGAGATATCTTTTATGCTCTCTGGGGCACCCCATTTGGCGATCACTTCTTCTTGCGAAGAAATATTTAAAGTGGGTCCATAACCATCAATTTCACCATACGCTGGGGAATCAGAATCACCAAACCTTCCATTAGGAAAATCATCCCATGTGGCATCCTTGCCTAGGGATCCCTTACCGGTACTGATATCCACAAGCGTTTGCTTATTACCAAGTAGTTTTTTCCCGATTAGGGCGGCCTCACTATTATTGGAAGCCAACTCGTTATCGTTCACAACAGAAGACCTTCTTCTACCATTCCTTACTGCGCTCTTCATCTCCCCTACTTCTTCTTCGGAATCCGATGCCAAGGCATTCTCATTTTCGTTTCTTGTGCTTATAGCGCCCACCACTTTACTCAAGGTCTTCGATTCACTCATGATAGAGGCCACTGCTTTTTCCAAATTCAAACAATAGAAATGGTACCCCTTCACCCTGTTGGAAGTGCTTCCATTCACAGTGTCAATAATTTTACATAAGGCATCGACCCCGATTTTTTTGATTTGGTCGTCGTCGTTGTGATGCTCTTGTAGCGTATAAAGCAAATCTTCCGGAATTGAGGCATGGGAAAGTTTTGTGGCCCGTGTTAGCACTTTGTAATTGTTAATAGGCATCAATCCTGGGATAAGGGGCACCTCCTTTAACTGCGGGTAGCTTCTTAAAAGCGATTCGTAAGCAATGAACTTATTTGAGTCAAAAAACATCTGAGTAATGATGTAATCAGCTCCCGCTTCAATTTTTTCAATCAAATAGGGTATATCTTTCTTGGCATCCTGCTGAGAGGCGTCTGCCCCGTCGACATGGCCTTCGGGATACCCAGCAACCCCAACACAGAAGTAGTCCCCATACCTACTCTTTATATATCTCACCAAATCTACGGCGTATTTAAATTCCGAGTGCGGTGTACAGTACTCATCACTCCTCCAAGGGTCTCCCCGTAATGCCAAAATATTCCTTATGCCATTCTCTTTTGCCCTGGCTAAAGCGTCCTCGATGACTTTTTGGTTGGTGTTGGTGCAGGTTAAATGTAACACGGTGGTTAAACCTACATTTTGTTGACACGTAGCTGCTAAATCAAGCGATTTTTCACTTGTGGACCCTCCTGCTCCCCATGTTACCGTAATGAACAATGGATTCAACGTCAGCATACGATTGAGTCTCGCTAGCAAATTGCGAAATCCTGAGTCCGTCTTTGGAGGGAAAAATTCGAATGAGACAAATCTCTCCTCCGGTGATAATCTGTTAATTCTTTCCCTCACTGTAGCCATATTTTTGTTATCAGTGAAAGCTTACCTGTTTCACTTTGGTTGTGATGCTGTCATGTCCAACAATAAGAGGAAAGATCTTGGTTATAGTCACGTGCATTTTGTTTTTCTGTCCCTCTTCTCCGAGTCATAACCGGTCCTCCAGCTGACTCTGAACCTATATTTTGGCTTCTTCAAAAGGGTGCTATCTTCTATATAAAATTTCTAGGGCATACAAGCGGTCGTTTTGTCTTTTTTCTGCCGATGTTCTATAATCCAATGCTGAGCTGTTTCGAGTAAATTTTACCTCGAGATCATCCACGGGCGAATTTCATGGATCGCGACTTCAGGAAAGATGGCTCTTATCACTACCAAGTTAGGAAAAGTGCCGCAGCAATGTTATCTGCTAGTTAAAAAAAGGCTACGAGAAAGTTCCTTGTTTATTTTTTTTTTTGTCTAGTGAGATAGCACCAGACTCAAAAGAGTGTCTCTTTACGCCAAGGAGTTGTCCTTTGCTTTCTTTCGCTTTGGTGTAGGATCGTTTCTTGGTACAGCATTAAGTCGCGACAGTATGCACAATTTTGACATGCAGCAGGTGCAAAGAAAGAACTTTCTCGGGGAAGAAAATTTTGGCAGTGAGTGCAACAAGATAGCCAAATTAGAAGAGATAGAAGCTGGTATACGAATTAGAAGGGATGAGGATGTAGCTGGTTCAAAAAGACTATGCTATCGCATTCTTAAAAGCAGCCTCTGGATGGTCCTTCTTTTGTGTATCACGAGTCTACTAATCTTGAACAGGAGAAATAGTTACTGTGTAAACAGAGTGGATAATAATAAAGACAGAATGATGGAAGGAAAGAGAGAGAGCACGGCACCAGAATTGAGAGGTTCACTTTTACGTTGGTGGAGGAACAATCAACAGAGTTACCTAAGTTCGCAGCAATATCGCGCAAGCGGAGAAGAGGCCCATGAAATTTTTGAAGTATCGTACCCAAGAGTACCAGACCCCTCGTATGGTTCGCCAGTATATTCAAGGTGTTTGTTCAACCATAGTTTCGGTAACAGTTGGAACGACCCATTTGTGATTCAGTTGGAACCACCTAAAGTTGACTTCAACAAGGTTGTATTAACATTGAATACTTCGGTGAATGGTGTCCAATATGACAGACTTGCGCATCTTTTTATGGAAGGAGCGGAAATATGGAGGACTTCTACCATAGAGCCGGGAGGAAAGCGAGTGTACTCTAGTTTCAAAAAGGATGTTAGCACCTTTCTTGCCTTGTTTAAAAAAGAGAGTCAACTATCCTTTATGTTGAACAATGCCTTATCTGATAGATTGGATGGAGCATTTGAGATAGCTCTCTACGCTGATTTTTACTTCGCGGAAGAGGACTACGAAGACGACGACATCTTGGATATCCGAGGTAAGCCAGCAAACCATATTATTCCTCTTACCAGTGGAAGTTCGAAGAAAATGCCATTGAGTTATTTATCCAGTCAGTCTTTATCAGTAGAATTACCACATATGCCTATAAATACTACCAGGTTACGGCTATCCGTTTTTACTTCCGGAAACGGAAACGAAGAATTCTGGTACTCTAATGTCTTGAGCAAATATACAAATCGTTTTCCGGACAATTCCATGCCAGGACATGGGCCAGTCAGGATTGTTAACGCATATATTAATGGCAAGAAATTTGCTACGCATGCGCCTGAACCCGTTATTTTTACTGGGGGTATCTCACCAGCCTTCTGGAATCCGGTAGTATCCCTTAATGCTTTTGATCTTCCTTCGATAGATCTTGACATCACAGGATTGCTACCATACATGTGGAATTCCAATGCAACTGGAAATACAAACACACTTGAAATTGAAGTGAGCAACGGGGTAGGTGAAATTTCAAACAAATCGCATTCAGTAGGATCCGATTGGATCACCAGTGCCAGTTTGCTTGTTTTTGAAAACGATAAAATCAGCACGTCGAAGGCCTCAACACCTGTTGTAGACAATCGCAATAGAGGTGATGTCACTTCTTATACCCCAGCGAAGGCATTAAAACAAATTGTTGTCACTTCTTTCGATACTTGCCTAAGTACAGACTTTGAGTACAAGTTAAAAAACGGCACACGATTTGGCTATAACTTCAAGTACATAACGCAGGCAACTACTGTGAATAAGCAGAACTACAAAAATAATGGTGATCAGCAAGACGTTGTTCATGTGGGTCTGACTAATTCTACGGTAGAATTAAGGTGTCAAGGCTCTCTAAAAAGAACTGAGCTGGTTTTTCATTACCCACTCGCTATGAGCAGCAATTTTTCGCAACAAAATAATGCATCAGTCTATGACTATAACCTTGTGTATGGTAAGAACATGGACTTAATCGTTAACGGTAATCTATACCATAAGTTAGATTCCGTCCAGAATGGTACATCCACTTTGGATATATCTAGTAAAGATGTTGTTCGCAGCAGGAACGGCAGTTTGCTGATTAAATATAAATTCGATGTCGTACAATTACATCCTTGGAAATATAAACGAATTGTGGATACTATAAATGGACGTGTTACCAAAGATTCTGTCACAGATAATGGCACATCTTCAGATAAGGATCACTTACTCACTTACATTTTAAGCGATGCGAATTCAATGATCCAACGGTATATACCTTAATTGGGGTCAATTTTGCTTGTCACTTAGCAAAGCTGACTGTAGTTTCTACGTAGCACATATTTCATGTCGTGAAAGTAAGCTTAAAACCTGCTGAATTTTGTTTTTTTTTTTTTTTTTTTTTTTTTTTTTAAAGCTTGCTAATTAAGCGCTATCCTTTCGTATTTTGATAGGGCGATAATTATCTTACAAGCTTGTACTTTACTCAATTTTATAAAAAGCCACTAAGGAGGACTCAACCCACTTCTTTACCTCGTAGAAAGTTACGTGTAATAATTTCAGCCACACCTACTGTTATCAAAGCACACTATTACCCTATTCATACTGCACTGTATTCACCTCTATTACTGTTACCAGTGAACTTTTCAACAATCTCTTTGGTAAATCCAGGAAGGCCTTTAATTAAGGATATAAAATTTTCAAGAACTTCTCTCAAGGCACTTTGGAAGTCTATGGAATTTCCTCTGGTGTATTGAAACCACGCACCACCTATTATGTAAATACTCAAAAATAATACCAAGAAAATAAACATCCAAGTAAACCAGCCCCACGATTCACCATCTCCTTCGTCTAAAGCATCCTTATCCCTTAGACACGCCAATTCTGTTTCAAATGAAATTTCAAGGTAGCCATTAGACAAATATACAGAATCGATTCTATTCCCAGGCTTATCCCGTTTCTCTCCTCTAGGACAGAGAAAGTAAACAGAAGTCCCAATCTCTTCATCCCCATACTTAACACCTTTATAGTAAATTCCGTAAGGAAACCGAAGCTCACTATCTTCCTCTTCCTCTTTTGCAGACGATGGTATGTTAATGCGGTTTGCTACTATCATATTCAGGTCACTAATTACCTTAATTACACCACAAATATCCAGTCCCGCAGGACAATCCTCTGTCTCTTCTAGATTCTCGCAGATTCCTAATTTCCAAGTGGATAAAGTAGTTGTTGGTGGTGTTTTTTTCGCTTGTTCAAAGGTGTAGGTGCCTTTAATATCCGATATATTGAAGTTCTTAGCGCCGCAGAAAGCTAGGCATTGAAACAAAAAAACCAATAAAATCCCATATGAACTAACTAGCATGATGTCCCATTAGAAGATAGTGTCGTTGATCTGCTCTCCTTGGACGTTTCTTCGCCGTTATCATAAATTTTTTTCTTTTTTTGGCTTGATATCAATTTTACCGTTAACCTGCAAAACGTCCTAACTTGTACTTTGTTTTACAGCTTTCAAAAACTTGCAGGTTAGTTCAACCGAGGCCACATGACTTCTCCCCATTGATTTCCCATTTTATGGGGAAGACATTTATTCACATTCACAGAACTCGATTTATATTATTATATTCAGACTTGTAAGTTCGAGGGGCTTAGGGTTTGAAACATATTGAAAGTTCGAATAAGTTAGTTTGCTGTGTATTCAAGGATACTATTTGAAAGAATAAAAAGAGAGAGAGAATGGTTAAAGTTACGGTTTGTGGAGCAGCAGGGGGCATTGGCCAGCCATTGTCTTTGTTATTAAAGTTAAATCCACAAGTTACTGAGCTTTCAGTATTTGACATTGTGAATTCAAAAGGAGTTGCGGCGGATTTGTCCCATATTTCTCTGCCTGCAAAAGTAGTAGGGTACCAACCTTCGGACCCAAAGAATCCGGAGACGTTGAGACAGGCTCTAGTAGGCTCTCAATTGGTAGTGATACCGGCAGGGGTACCACGAAAGCCAGGTATGACAAGAGCAGATTTGTTTAATGTGAATGCTTCGATTGTGAGGGACATAGTGGCTCAGGTAGGCCATGTGAGTCCCGATGCTTCCATCTTAGTTATCTCAAACCCAGTGAATTCTACGGTCCCAATTGCGGCAGAGGTGTTGAAAAAATTGAAAGTTTTTAACCCCGCCAAATTGTTTGGGGTTACAACTTTGGATACTGTCAGAGCTGAGACGTTTTTGGGTGATTTGATCGATGAGACACCTTCTCTGATTAAGGGAAGAATTTCCGTGATAGGAGGCCACTCTGGTGATACAATTGTGCCCTTGCTCAATGCTAACCCCGATATTGCCAGCAAGGTTTCCAACTTGCCTAAGCACAAATATGATGAGTTCATACGTAGAGTTCAGTTTGGTGGTGATGAAGTGGTGAAAGCTAAGAATGGGGCCGGATCGGCCACCTTATCGATGGCTCAAGCGGGCTACAGGTTTGCTTCAAATATCCTCGATTCATTTCTGGGTAAGAGCCAAACTTCTGGTATTCCTGACTCGGCCTTCGTATACTTGCCTGGTTTTCCACGTGGGAATGCCGTCTCCCACTCTTCCTTGGCGGGGGTTGAATATTTCGCCGTGCCTGTTATTTTGGAAAACGGCGCTATTCAATCTTACATTGATCCTTTCAGTGATCTCAATGTGAGCCCAGAGGAAAAAAGATTAATTGGGGTTGCCTTAAGCGGTCTAGAAAAGTCAATCGCGCAGGGAGTAAACTTCGTTGCAGGTTCCAAATTGTAGTGGTGTATAAGATTACTTATTATTTTGGGTGCAATGTACAAACGAATTTTGAATGGGGTTCATGGAAATTTGACTGTAGTGTGAAATATCTTGTAGAAGAGAGACTACCAAGTTCAAACTCAGGCCAGTCTCAAAAATCGTAAGCTTTTTCTTTTTCTTTTGCTTGTTCTCTCTTTTTTCTTTTTGTTTTTTTTTTTTTTTTTTTTAAAGAAAAGCAGTTAGCATGCTTATACGTAGATGGAGAAATGAATGAGACCGTTCGCTGGCATTTATATCTCCCAAACGGGGGCCATAGATCTAAATGTCAGCGAGCAAGATGGAGTAAATGTCACGCAACTGGTACTCAAAACATGAAGTTTGTCAAAGAAAGTAGTACAAATGAGATAATATGGTTCACATGTTGTTCCTCCAATATTTCTTAATCTTTAAAAAAAATCTCTAACAGCTCTGAAGATATATGCAGACAACCTTGATTTCTTTTTCCTTCTTTGGGTATGGACTTCGCGAGGTCGACGATAATAAATCAATGAGAAAAAAAAAAATTAACAACTTGATTTAGCCGAGGATCGAACTCGGGACCTCTTCGGAGCTTACCGTGTAATATCACACTGTAAACGAAGCGTGATAGCCGCTACACCACTAAACCTCAAGTTGTTGTTGGAAACTAATCTGGTGTCAATATATCTTGTTGGGAACTAATCTCGTCCATATATCTTGTTGGAAACTAATCTCGAGTCCATATATCTTGCTTAGTATTTCACTAACACCTTTCCGTACAGCCTGTTCTATGTACCTGCTTCCACATTGAATTTATCTTCCCCTTTGGTTTCCTCTCCCTAGGACTTTCCTACTCAATCGCCTTTCCTGAAAAAACTCTTCTCCTTAAGCTTCCTCTGTATCTTCCCATCATACTTCGAGAAATAATACTCTTACGTTCCTGTGCTACACTAGTATCTTTCGAAGTCTTTTTCTATGCCGTGGATAATAATTTTTTTGCTATTTCCTTAAGTATTATAATGTTTCGTTCCTAGATTTCTTAGTTGCATGATCGGATGATGGTACAGTAAGTATTATTCTATTCGTACTACAGCATGTTCCCAGACTGGCCTCTTAAAGAAAATAGTGTAAAATGTGTGTTCATCTTTTTGACTTTTTATTTTTTTATTTACTTACATTTCTAGTAATCCATGTTTGTCAACATGCTCTGAAGAAGGAAGAACTTCCTTTAATTTGGTTGCGAAATTACATATTTTTATAATAATCAAAAAAAAAAAAAGGAATAAGAAAAAGACGATATTGTTCAAATTAAGACTATATACACATTATACTTATATTAAACCTAACTTTTCCATCCTTATTCTAACAGCATTCTCGTGGGCCTGAAGACCTTCAATGTGAGCTAAAGACATTACCGCATTTCCAATATTTTTCATTCCTTCTTTGGTTACTTCTTGTGAAGTAATATAGGTCTGATAGGTAGCAGTATTAACACCAGAATACTGTTTCGCATATCCGTATGTTGGCAAGGTGTGATTAGTTCCACTCGAATAATCCCCGCATGATTCACATGCTAAACTTCCAACAAAAACTGAGCCGGCATTTTGTATCGAGTTGGGGACGTAATGTGCGGCATCGCGAATTTGCAAAATCAAGTGTTCAGGGGCATATCTGTTGGATAATTCAAAAGCTTTTTCATATGAATCTACCAAAAAGATGGTTGAGTGGGAAAGGCATTTCGACACAATATCCTTTCTTGGTAAAGCAGAAGTTTGTTTCCTTAAAGCTTCTTGAATTTGGTCCAATCTTTCTGATGTCAAATTAATTCCTACCAATATTACCTGAGAATCTATTCCATGCTCTGCTTGAGACAATAGGTCTGCAGCAACGTAATCAGGGTCAGCACCTTCATCAGCAATTACTAAGACTTCGGAAGGCCCAGCAGGCATATCGATGGAGCATAATGCTTTGGTATCATTTTGAACGTGCATTTTGGCCGCAGTAACAAATTGGTTACCCGGTCCCAATATTTTGTCACACTTGATAACGCTATCAGTTCCATAAGCTAAGGCAGCCACCGCTTGGGCACCACCAGCCATCAAGATGCTTTTCGCTCCCAATTTATGAGCCACATATACGACTTCAGGCGTAATCTTACCGGTTGCTCTTGATGGAGGTGAGGCTAACACAAGGTTGGGGCAGCCGGCCACTTTCGCGGGGACACCCAACATCATAGCTGTCGAAGGCAAGACAGCGGTACCACCAGGAACATAGAGCCCGATGCTTTCGATTGGTTTTGCAAAACGTGAACAAAAAACACCAGGAGAAGTCTCGACAGTCATAACATCTTCTTTCGGTAACTGTGCACTATGAAATTTTTCGATGTTATCCATCGACAAATCAATGGCTTTCTTTACATCATCCGATATTTTCATCATCTCTTCAGGAAAAGGTGCTTTCAAAACAGGGGTATCCAAGGTGACACCATCTAGTTTAGTTGTGAGTTCAAGCAAACCTTTATCACCTTCGCCCTGGACTTTTGAAATAATAGGCAAAACTAATTTCATGATATCGGAAGTTCCCCTATGTGGCCTTGTTAAGGCATTTGCAACAACATCAGGGGTCGTTGAGCTGTCCCTAACATCAACTACATTCATTTTGAGCTGTGAGTCTCCTTTGAATTCACTCTCGTCCTTTTTAACGTATCCAGGCTTTGCGTCACCTTTTCTTCTAGTAATCCTACCGCTTTTTATATCCAAGTTCCTCTCGATATCAGAAAGCCTTACATTATGTTTGATACACCAGACCAAGGCGAAATAGAACAAATCGGCACATTCCCAGGACACTTCATTCGTATTTTTCTCCTGGTTTTTTCCCGCTTCGATCAACTCATCAAGCTCTTCCTTAAGTTTTGAAACCAAAAGTGATTCGTCTTCGAATAGCCTCCTCGTATAGGAGCCTTCCGGGGCTGACTGCGACCTCTTAAACAAAGTATAGTCTAACTTCGCCAATCCGTTCCCATATGTCTTGTCGTCGCCTTTCAATTGCGCGTCTTTAAAACAAGTAAAATTGTTCTGTAAATGGCAAAAGCCAAAGCCATCTCTTTGATCAACTGTGAACTTGATGACATCAGAATCGCAATCTTTTTCTACCTTGACTAACTTTTGTGTAGCTCCACTGGTTTTACCTTTGTACCACAATTCCTGACGTCTTTTTCTTGATTGATAGACTCCTACCTTCTCATTAATTGAAGCCTGAATAGATTCGACTGAAGAATATACAATTCCCAACGCTTCTTTGAAAGGTGGTGGTGATGTCACTAAGGTGGTAAAAAGACCATCATGACGATCTGTGACCAAAGTTGACGTGAATACCTTAGACATGGACACCTTTCCTTTTTCTTCAGGTTGACATGTAAGCTCATTCGTAGAAATAATAGGTGTTATGGATCTCTGGGCAGATTTTTCAGCCTCATCTTCCGAAATCTTCCCGTAGTCTTTTTCGAGATAAAGTTCTCTGTTACCATCTTGACTATACAAAGTCCTTTCTTCTTCGCTGAGCTCAACTCCAAAAACAAATGCAGCTTCCGATTCAAGCATAGGCTTTTCAACTTTCGAGGACCTAAATTTGATTGCAAAGCGAGAGCTGGGCAAACCTCCCAAAGTTACAACTTCTTCATATTGCGATTCAGAAATAAAAATTTGTTGAACACCAACATTCAATAGTTTGACAATCTCGTCCAAACCTAACACTTCTTTGCTTACATCGACATACAAATCCACGTAACTAGGAAACTGGTGCAATAAAAATTTACTTATATCCAACGAACTATACGAGAATAATAATTTTCCTGTGATAGAATACTTGCTTACCACCTCATCTTTGTTCCCTCCCAGAAAAAAAGGGAGAAGTGGAAATGTCATTATTTACCTCTATGCGTATGATCTCTGAAATTGACTATAAAGTACTACAAAGTCCTCTGAGGACAGTCTCCCGGAAAAAAAGCACATCCAGTGAACCATCACCGGATCACGTGATTATAACGGACCATCCCATAAAACAAGATTTCATCAAAATGAGAACTCATCTCGGAACATATTCAAGTCCATACCAGGCTTCACATAGCTTAATAGTTCTCTTCTGTCCATACCAATAAATGCCCTCTTTAAAGTCTCGGTCAAGGAAGTCGACTGGTTATGAGTCAAAGTAGTTTGTCTTTCATTATCTACTCCTTCTACTTCGTGCATGGCTAAACCATTTAACAAGTGTTCAGCCGCCTCCTTATAGCAACCGATGTTAATACAGGAGACACCAAGATTATATCTTGCCCTTACAAAAGTGGGCTTTAATTCCAAGGCTTTTAGGTATGCATTTACCGCCTCCTCAGGACGATTTGAATTAGCCAAGGAAGCACCTAACCTATTCAACAAAATGGGGTCATTTGGTCTGATGGACAATGCTGCATTGAAACAGTCAATAGTTTTCTCAAACTCTTCCGCTGCATAAAATAAAACGCCAAGACCTATTTGTACGTCGGCATCCATGTTGGCCAGGTCAGGAGACAAGCGTGCAGCATCCATAAATAATTCAGTGACTCTTTTATTTAAAGCAATCCTGTCTTCCCCTATCTCAGGGTGTTGTTGCCTTGCCTCTGTGACCACTTGGGGATACTTAGTATAGATCCATCTCTCCAATGTGGCAAAGGCAGCATTGTCGTAGCCTTCATTGATATATGATACACCCAAGTCCATCAAAGCATCACAAGCATTGGGACTTAACTCGAGACACCGTTCAAAAGCGGATATACCTGCAATCTCTTTTTCATTTTGTGTTTGCACTTCTCCCAACTTCAACCAGGCGTCGACATGGTTTGGGTTGCGTTGTACAGCTGCCTCAAAAGCTAGCGCAGCTTCCGATAATCTTGCTCCGTTTTCCATGAGCTGTATTCCAATATCGTAAGGGTCCTGGTCTGCTGGTATATCTAAATATTGATTTTCCTCTTTAGCTTCAAACTTGTACTCACCAAACGATGATCTCGAAGAAGCGTATTTCATAAAATCTCTTTCCCATTGGGACATATCAGGAGGGTAAGTCTGCCCTTGAGTTCGCTTAAACTCTTCGTATTGTTCATTTATGAAGTCGTTCTCCACTTCTTCCAGGTTCAAACTATCCCACACTTCTTGAAATGTCGCTTCGTACTTATCATCAACCTCTATCTCAGCAGATGGTTCCCGATGTAATGCCTCTCCTTCATCGGCAACCGCATCACTCGCCAACTCTTCGATTTTGTTGAACTGGTCATCCCAGTCCACTTGTACCTCGCTTTCCTGGTTATGCATCTGTTCCATAGGTCCTCCATGCTTTCCGAGTCCTCCTGTACGCATCATAGGCATCCCCATTCCCATCATGGGGCGATAGTTTCCCATGAACATAGAAGGGTTCCTGTTCATGCTACTTGGCTGCTGATATGCAGGCTCTCCTCTTTGAAATTCGCTCGACCAGCTATAGTTGGCGTCCGCGCCTTTCATCATCGGCTCCGTCATTCCTGTGCTTACTTGCTTCGAAAACTCGCTTGTCCACTGTTCACTTCCCATTGGTGGCTGCATTCCCTGTGCTTTTCCTTGTACGTGTGGCAGAATCCTATTTATCTCGTTCTTCATCGACTCAAACTGAAAATTCGAATTAGGTTCATTTTGCATAAACTGCTCCAAGTTCTGCCTTTCCATATTGCTCATCATATCATCTCTTTTGAACTGCGGAACGTTGCCTCCTAATCCTGTCTGCGCCACTTGCCGCTGTAGTGATCTATCTGCTTGAGTATGTTTATTAAATTGGGAGACGGTATTCCCATTAGCTGAGCAGTCTGCTCCTCCTCCTACAAATGTCATATTCGATATTTGCCTCTTTTTTTACCTTATAACCCTTGATGTTGCTTCCAATTTTCGAAAACCACCCGTGCTTCTTCAAATATTATCTAGTTTGTCGCCGTCACAAGAAAAGCCGAGGAACTTGAAGCATAGGATCACGTGATTGTCTCCATGTTAATTTTTCTCCCCGGTAACCTGGGGCAGGTTGCAGTGTGCACACCAGAAATTGCTTGACAGCCATAGCTTAGAAGGGGAGGAGACGGTCGAAACGAGGAGCTAAGCAAGGATAAGCAAGGTTAATCAAGAATAAACAAGACTCAACAATATAGAAAAAAAAAGGGAAATGTGGTCTTTCTTTTCCCTTTTTTTTTTTGAAAAGAAGTAATTGCCTTGTAGTTGAAGGCACCTTTAGTAACTAAAAAGATGCAAAAAAAGCGTAGGTTGGCACTAATGAAGATAGGAGCAAAACAGAAAAATGAAGAATGTCACACTAGGTGCATGTGAATAGATTAAAGCATATTACATAGATTAAAGCATAGTACATCGATTAAAGTACGGTACATCGATTAAAGTACGGTACATCGATTAAAGTATAGTACATCAACTAAAATATAGTACATAAATTAAAATACACATAGATCTATCAAGAAGGGTGTAGAGAGTTTAGCAAACAATACAAGCGGATGACCTCGCCTTTAAGCAGCAGATCTACGACAGGAGAGATGGCGACATCTAGCACAACGGCTTTGTCAGGAATGACTCTCGATAGTGAAACTATTTGAGCGATTTCCTTTCTAAAAGAATCATTGTCCTCTAGGGAATCGGAAACAGAAACTGCTTTGCTAATTAAGGAATTGACAAATATTAGAGCCTTTGTTAAGACAAAATACAAAACAGTAAGTTCTTTGCCCGAAGGGCCCAATTTAAATGTTTCCGAGACCAAAGTAGTCACTTGGCGTAGAAAGCTGCAGAGGAGGGGCTCTTTGTTGGCTAGCAACCAGCGAACACACAAGGAATGAAATGAAGGGTTTGACTCGTCTGCAGGGACGTCACAAAGTAGCTTGAGGCCAAAACAAACCTGAGATATAGTAGTCGTCTTGGAAAAAATAAATTTTGAGAGCTCGCTAGGGCTGGCGCTGTATGGTAACACGCAGGCTAAGAAACGGAAAGCACGCACAAATAAAGATCCCGTCTCAAAGGCAGCTACGTCACCGGAAAAGTAAGATACAATAAGTTTCTTTGTCTCCTCTTTATCGATTTCTGTGATGTTGGGACGCTTAGAATCGGCATAGGAGGAAGCAGCAAGAGAAAAGTTACCCGTCAACACAGCGTAAAGTAGAGACCTATTGTAGGGCTCTCTCACTAGTAACTTTACCAAAGCATCCACACTGTAAGGAAGGTAAATATGCACGTCTAAAGACACCTCTGGAATTTGATTTCCTTCATTTAAATTAGGACCAAAAGATGTAATCAACAAGAAGGCCAAAAATGCTTCCTCTAGCGACCTAAGCATCAAGATAAAAGCAACGTTGTCTAATATTAGAAGACAGCTTTTGAGAAGGCATAATCTCCTCCTCGCATGTCTAAACTGATCTGGCTCTGTGGCTACGCCTTTAACGATTCCAAATATAAGATCCTTGAAAATCTTATTCAGAGCCATACGACCTCGATTAGCCTCATAAAAACTTATATTTCTCAAAATCATCGTTACAGTAATTAATTGATCGACCAATCTTATTTGATCATTCACAGCACTACTTGTCTGAAGATCGCTGAAATGATATTTCTTTTCCCATTTATATTCAAACAAAGTAGTCATATAGTCCGGTATATAACATTTGCTGGTTTCTTGCGGAGAGTGAGCATACTTTCTTTCAGATTTTTCTTGAGAACTATCGATCTCTGGATTCGAAAAAAATTCATCCAATTTCAAATCCGCAAATTCGTCCCTCCAAATCTCTCCAGTCAACGAATCAACTGTTACAGCGATGTCTTCCCCTATCAAACTATCCTTTTTTACATAGGAGTCGAATACCTTATCTACGTTATTATTCAGAGGAAGCTCTTGGATATCAACATACGAAGTGTCCTCCGTGCTCTTATCCATAATTTGACGGATGAGTAACAATCCTACCTCAGATAAGGAATCTAATAATTCGGGACAATCAGATAACCTAAACGTGTAGTTACTGTCCGAAGTTATAACCAATAACGTGTTTAAGGCGCATACTGCTTCTCCAATATTACCAGATTTATAAGATTTCAAGGACATTGCCAATGCGTTTATGCTAACTGAGCCAAGCTCCGGAGAAAAAAGATAAACAGGCTTCGAAGAATCAATCTCACCTCCAATAGACGACAATGACTTGACATCATAGCCACAGTATCCTTCCACACATTTACGAATGGGGACGTAGTTTTTAGCAATAGGAACCGTTTTAGTATCACCGGCATCCTGTCTAACAGTATCTCCCTGACCGACCGAAAGTGAAAATTGATCATTCTCCTTCTTAACCTCTTGCATCAAAGGTACTCCTTCCGGATTGGGCAGTTTAGTGAGAGGCAGCTCAGAATCCGAATGTTGAGATTGAATAAAACTCCCAGCTCGAGATTGTTGCTGCACTTGCGATGAAGGTGATGGTTGGAAACCTTGGTTCATGGTATTGACAGGGGAGGTTCTCCTTTGCTGCATATTCTGTTGCGCCTGTTGCTGCCGAAATGGATGCTGAAAGCGCAATTGCGGAAGTGGCTTCTGCTGTGGCTTTGGTTGTTGCTGCTGTTGCCGTTGCAATTGTTGTACTTGTAGTTGTTGCTGTAGTTGTTGCTGTTGCTGTTTCTGTAACATTTGTTCTCTTACTAGTTGTTGCTGTTGATGTTGTTTCTGCTTCTGCAAATGCTGCAGTTTTTGCTCTTGAAATTGTTGAAACTGAAGCTGCTGCAGTGGAGTAGGTGGCTGACCTGCCAGTGGACTTTGCTGTGATGAAACCAGTTGTCTTGCTTGGAATGAGGGACCCCTATCAGGTAAAAATTTTTCTGTACTTGGTGGACCTGTTGGTAGAGTCTGAGAAGATTTGTCACCAGAGGAAGAAATAAAAGGTTTATTATCGTTTGCTAAAGTATTACCCTGCTGACCCCAATGCGTCTGCTGGAATTTGGCAAAAACTTGCTTTTGAATAAGCAATCTTCTCTTTTGAACTTCTTTTTGACGTTCAGGATGACTGATATACTGCTCATAAGGAAGCAAATACTGAATGTAGCAATGGGTAATTTCCCTTTCAACTTTTGACCTGCTATTTACATCTTGCGAGTCGATTCCACCAAAAAGGCCGAGCTTTTGGGCAATTAAGGACCACAAATTAATCTGTGGGTGTTGATGCATGTTTTGCAATGATTTTATGAGTTCCAGGGACCCACCCAATTTCTGCGATAAAACATGCAAAAAATATAAGTTCACTTTCATTCCATTAACCAAAGGAGGCTGCAGAATCGGCGTCCCCCGGCGTTCCATAAAATCATTCAAGGTTGCCAAAAAAATACCTATCTGCAACTGAGCAATTTGCGTAGGTGATAGCTTAGTTTGTTGCAGTTGCGGTTGTTGCAGCTGCTGAGGTGGCTGCTGAGGTGGTTGTTGAGGTGGTTGTTGAGGTAGTTGTTGAGGTGGTTGTTGAGGTGGTTGTTGAGGCGGCTGTTGAGGCGGCTGTTGAGGCTGTTGGCGGAGGCTAGAAGGTGCTTGCGGACTCATAACTACCAGCGGACTAATAGCGACCGGTGGACTCATAGCGACTTGCGGACTCATAGCGACTTGCGGACTCATAGCGACTTGTGGACTCATAGCGACTTGTGGACTCATAGCGACTTGTGGACTCATAGCGACTTGCGGACTCATAGCGACTTGTGGACTCATAGCGACTTGCGGACTCATAGCGACCAGAGGGCTCATACCACTTTTCTGCTGAAGATTAGCTGAAAATTTGGCAGCCAGATCAGCGGAAGACGGGTTCATATGTGTTGAACCGTATTGATTGTTGGTGTTTTGTTGTGGATAAGGTTGAATATTTTGAGGTTGCGCTCCTCGTGCATAATTATTGATTGGGTTGAAGTTCTGCCCAGCAAAATTATGACCTCGCGGAGCCTGACGTTGCAAATCCTGACTTGGCACTTGCAGCACGGCTACTGGCATCTGTCGCATGCGAGGAGAATTACTCATGTCCGCATTAACGTTGTTTGTGTTCCCCGGTTGGGATGAAACTGCTGACTGGAGAGTCTTTGGAATATCTGGGCTCATTTGGTTAGACGCAGCTCGTTGTTGAAGCATCTGTTGCTTTTGCTGCCCTTTTTGACGAAGCATCTGATTCTGCAACATTTGCCGTCTCATCCTTAGGACCTGCTCGTTTCTTGCACCTTCATATTGTGCATTTGGTAAAGGCTGCTGGGATTGTGGCATCTGCTGACGCTGCTGCAACAGCTGAAGTTGTTGTTGTTTCTGTTGAAGTTGTTGATGATGTTGAAGTTGTTGTTGTTGTTGTTGTTGTTGTTGTTGTTGTTGTTGTTGTTGTTGTTGTTGTTGTTGTTGTTGTTGTTGTTGTTGTTGTTGTTGTTGTTGTTGTTGTTGTTGTTGTTGTTGTTGTTGTTGTTGTTGTTGTTGTTGTTGTTGTTGTTGTTGTTGT
>JAJLZR010000022.1:0-64042 GCA_030572315.1 [Candida] glucosophila | reverse complement strand
TTGTTTTTGTTGGTGTTGGCCTTGTTGATGTTGCCGCTGTTGATGTTGCTGCTGTTGCTCCTGTTGACCTTGTGTACCAATCTGTGCCAGTTGGTCTGGCGGAACTTGTTGTTCTTGAACTGGCTCATCTTGTACTCCTGATTGGTCGAAAATGCTATCGAAAAAATCATTCTTGCCCGCGTCATAGGGATTATTACTTTGGTCCGCTCCTAAGAAGACATCATCATTGAACCAAATATTGTCTGACATCCCTTCAAGTTGTGATATTTCTCGTCTACTTTCTGAATGAGCTTCAATATTTTATCTAACTGAACATTACACGACCTATCTGTAAATATATATATATATATATATATAAAAAAAATCAACAGTTACGCCTACAAATTGCTTATCGCTTCCAAAATTTCCACCAGTGCTTATGCAATTTTTTAGCCAATGCCTTATAATTCTCCATCTCAGCCCAGCAATCTCTCCCCCACTGACAACCAGCCATGTTGACCACAAAGTCATTAGGTTTGTAGAAGTATACAGGATCGTTGGAGTGTTCAGAACAAGCACCAGGAGGAAAAGCATTAATCTTTCTCAAAGGGAGAAAAGCCATCCTTTCACGAATCCAAGGATGTAAAGCGTACAATGTTTCTAAAGCATCCTGGTCATTGTGCTCCCATACTGTATGCATTTGTTCATAGACAACAGGATCCCACCAATAATCCAAAAGCAAGTTAGACCAAGGGCTTCTTCTAATCAAGAAAGAACCAAGGTTAAAACCACCACAGTCTTGGGTTATTATAATGTCTATGTCTTTGTTGTATTCGAGATAAGGTAAATCAACAGGAAGATTTAGGATGTTGAAATTATCAATGGTTCTATAAGTCGAGTTGGCTAAATTGTTGAGAAAGTGATCCTCCAAGGAAATTTGAGGTTCCATTATGTAAGTGTGAAGGTCCAACCACCAAAACCACTCGGCATCAGGATACTGTTTCATTGTCTGTTTTATCATATCCACTTTTTCCCATGAAACCCTCCATTCGTGTGAATATTTTTTTTTGAGGCTCATGTCCTTAATCGAAAGCCCGTACCCGTGAAGTTTGGCATAATTTTTTTTGTTTGCAATCGAGGATCTCTCCACTGACCATTCCTGGGGGCCTTTCCATTTCAAAACACCACCTCCCTCGTTCGCTCCCAAAATGATCACTACCTTGGGGTCCAGTGACCTGAAATGGGGAAGAAAAGGAAAATTAGTGAAGAGTGATAAACATATAAGCGTAATGAGTATAAGCGCTATTCTCCGGTTTCTTAGTGTTTTCTCTTGCAAAAAGTTAATACCTGCGTCAACCCATCTTCGAAAGCGATAGTAAAACTTCTTCACTCTATAACTTTTCCTACTACTATAGTCATTGGGACTTTTCAGGCCGTGGTCCAATTTTTCAAGATCATACTCTTTCGTTCTAGGATAAGGTAACGAATAATTGTGGGCCGAGCTCATCTACGCCTAATCCAGCTTTTATTCTTCACTCGAATTAGTCGACAAGATCTTAGTCCCAACTGCGCCGGTTCAACCTACACGAAATACAAACGTCACGTGACAAAAGAAATTCATCTACTTACTTTTCCATTATCACCTCAAGGGTAGTAGGTTCTGCTCCATACACTGTTGTCTACACAAAGGGCATACTGGTTGTTGACGAATCCAGTCGACGATACAATCCCAGCAAAAAAAGTGACCACAGGAGGCGGCAGAAGGGTTTTCCATGTGCGACAAACAGAGCATACAGTAACGGGATTTTTCTGGTATATAAGGTAATTGGTTAGGATCCGACAAGGATATGCTTACCTTCTCAGACACCTTTTCGTCCGTGTCAATTTTTTTTTTTCTTTTTACCAATTGGTCTAGTCCGCGATAATAAGACATCGAACCTTCGTCTGGCTTCTCTGTCAGCAAAGACAGTTTCTGCTCCTTCAAATAGGTTCTGATTTTAATAATACCCTTAACTAAAAATTGAAAAAAAATGATGCCTCCTAGCGTAGAGTAGTCTCCCCGAGTTTGAACCAATTCCTCTGTATTTCTATTATGACCAAAAGCATACCTCAAACCAAAAACTCGCTTGGCTATAGAATAGAACTCTCCCTTAAAATAAAACAAGGCTATGTGCAAATTAAGAAAAGTGTCTAAAAGCTTAGGGTAAGATGAAGCCAACTGAACAAGCCAGCTAGAGGAAGATTCATGGTCGTTCTTGGTGCTTATTCTTCTCATGATTCTCGTTATGAAATATGGCAAGATCGTGTAGGAAATAACAAATCCAAGCTTTTGCATAGAATTTGGAAACCTTTTCCCATTTCGACTGACGTAAATTAGATCAACATACTCTTCGCCAAGTGTTCTCGCATTCAATAAGGTAGTTATCGCAAGGTACAAAAACTTTGCGCCTACTGTTATCGCTTCTGAATGTGTATTAATAAACCTCTGACCTTTTAGAGTGTTGATGGCTTCTAAAAGCTGTGTGCGTAAGGAGCCCTCATAGTATAAATCTTTCTGATTAGCCCGAACTAATTAAAGTTAGAACCGTTTCCTCATTTGTACATCGAGTATACCACTAAAATGGGTCCCGTCAGTTTTTAAAAACATACCAATAGTCGAAGCGTCCGCAAACGGTAGCCTTGTCGCTTTGAGTTCTTTTTTTTCACTCATGTTTGCCTGCTAACCTTCTGCATTTTCTTCGCATTGATATCTACGGTTCGTTACACTAAATTGCAATACACTACTATACAATAGAATTGCGAAACTAAAAAGGTAGTCTGGACTGCCCTTTTGTAGTTTTCGTCTTTTTTAATGGTTTCTCTCTTGATTTCTTATCTCTACTTGAACGGCTTAAAAATGTGTCTTGTTGCTTTTCGCCATTTAGCTTTTTAGAAAAGTCTAAGGCAATATGAAAATCTTTGTGTTCAATTGTGTTTTCCACCAAGTCTTCGCATATGGGACAATAGTTGTTTTTATAAGTATCCCTGAGAGGACCCCCAAGAGAGACACTAGAAGAATTTAGAGAGGTCAGATGCTTATCTTGAAGCGACGATTCACCTCTCATTGACAGAGCAACGTGTTTGGGATTAGAGGACCGTTCCTTAGGATTCTCAGTTTCAAATTTCCTGAACAAAGAATCAATGTAGGCTTTTTCTTCACCGTCAGGTCTTTTTATTTCTCTTTGTTTTCGGAACGGGGTGTCTAGTACGACCCCAGCCTGACTGTTCTCAGCCTCAGAAGAAAAGTGATTAGATTTAGCGAATGCTGCCTGACCAAGCTTAAAGTCAAATGGTTTTTCGAGTGCATTGTCTTGTATTTTATGCTCTCTATTCAGTCCGCCTTGGGTAGTGGGAACCTCACCCAGTGACAGGGTTAAATAGTTATCAATCAAACTGGATTCTTTAGTTTTCATGAAATTGGTGACCGTTACGGAAATGTTGGCTAGGGGAAGGATTTTATAATGATAAACTTCGGGCAGAATGTCGTTTGGGAAGCAATCCTTGATACTGCTAGGCACTTCCAACAAGTCCAATATCAATTTAAAGGCTAAAGAACCCAATGTTTCATTAAACCTGGACAATGACCTTTGATAAGGTAAAGGTGCTTGTCGGGAAAGTTTGTTATCCGGAAAAGAGAATAACTGTACAGAAACAGTCCTGGGCCTCCAGATGCTACTATTTTTAAGCTGCAGACGCAGCACATTCATATTTTCATCGTCCAATTCAATTAACCGATTGTATATATCCCCGACGAATACCTGCATCCATTCATAGGCGTCACCCACCGTAGTTACGTGATTGTTTCTAGAAAAATTCTTCCTAGACATCATGGACTTGACTTCCGTCCTTAAGGACATCTCTTGTTTCAATTCACCTCGAACGAGTTCGAAAACCCTATGCGCTAAGGGAAGATCATGATCCAAACAGATTTTGAGTTCATTCAAGGAGAAATTGTCAAGAACAAAATTTATTGAATTTTGACCTTCAGGAATCCTTAATTTCTTTACTACCAATTCTCCTGTCTTCCCTCCCATACCACTAAAGTCTGTAATATCAAAATTTCGGAAAAACTGCTTCCTCGAAGAGTTTCTTACAATCGTCTGATTATCCGGCTTGAGGTAACCACTGGCAAGTTTAGCTACTGACTTGTTTTTTCCTAGCCCACCCGAAGTTGTGTATTCCAATTCTTCATAAACAATGCAACGGATTTCGTAAAGTAATTGTGATCCTATAAGCATGCAAATATCGTCCCAGTCTTCTACTTCGACTTTTAATTCACTTTCACTCGATTCACCTTGGTCTCCTTCCACTCTTTCTTCTCTTAAATCAGGACTAAAAACCTTTCCGCACCATAGTAAATCCGGCGGAAGCTCCTCAGGTATGGTGGGAAGTAATTCACTTTCTCGTTGATGAAGACAAGGAAATATTTCAAAGAGCTTCCAATAAATCAACCTGCCTAAATCGAGATAGCATTCATCTACGCTGGCCTTCTCCACCAAGTCACAGTACTGCCTAAATAGCTTGAAAATTTTTCTACTTTCTCTTCTATAAGGATCTAACAGCACCTTATGCAATTGTTGATCTGGCAAACCCTCTACGTAAGACCAATGTAAATTTCCTTTTTTAAAAACTGCTGCATGCGCTACAACTAAATTCGGACATTTTTTTAAAGCAGATTCTAAGCTGTCCATCCTTCCAATACCATATTTCCTAGCTGCATAAGATACCGCAATCAAGGATTGCCATTGCGCACATACTACTGGATCTTCAGAAGTGAGATTGAGCCGTATTTGTTCCACCTGCGAATAAAAAGCATTTAAGTCAATATGAGCAATAATAGCTAATGACAGCTGATAAGCTAAGCTAGGATCTTTCAATAAATCGAGATCAGTAAAGGTGAACGATGACTTACTGGTTCTCTTCAAAACTGGGGCAGCGCTTGCCGCGGACAAACTTTTAACTGACATCACCTACCTCCATAATCTTAGCCTTCTCTTTGTTGCTTTTGCTTGAGTAATGAAATTTGGTACAAGCAATGGCTTTTTAAGACAAGGCTTAAAAAAAAAAAAAAAAAGAAAAGAGAAAAAAAAAAAAGAACCTAGCTGCTATTCTAAATAGAATACACTAATCACTAAATAAGAGTACTTTTCTATAATTTCTTGGACATTAGATATAGCTATAAGGCATATTTTTCAGCGGAAAACGCAAGTTTATGAATTTGGCACAGCTTTGATGTCAGGTCAACTAAACTTTCAGGGCCACAAGCAATAACGTATTTATCTAGGGATCTAGTTTCTTCGCTAAAATCTCTTAGTATCAGATCAATATTTGGTCTACCTTCGCTAACTCGGACGAACTTTTCCTGTGATTTATTTTCAACATTGTTCTCAGAAGAAGACGGCAAAGAAGACATTGGGACATCCTCGTAGTTAAAATTACCTAACATGCCATCAGCTTCTTCATCGACATTGGCACGCTTAAAAGCACCGCCCGTTAGGTAGACTTCTGCATTTCCGGAAAATTGCAATGTATGTAATACGAAGAGGTCTTCTCTATTACGAGTGCACCATATTAACCGCACATTAGAACCATTCTGAGTCATTGAGCGGTAAACTGGCAAGCCATAAGAGATACCTGAGCCCCCGCATATTATGATCGAATCTTTTGGAGCCACATAAAAAGAAAGATCCAACGATGGATAAGGCCCCAGTAAAATACAACCATTGCTCCAGTTGAAATGCGAAAAATACTTGATAACGAGGTCAATGCTGTCATCTTCTGTTATAGATGCAATTGTGAAAGGATGGCTTGGATAGAGGACATTCCTCCAGAAAGAACCATTATGACATGAGAGGCGTATGTGAGCTCCACCTATCCAATATGGAAAAGACTCTCGTGAAATCCGGACCACACCTAACGACGCATTTTCCGGTGCGATGACTTCGGGTGGGCCGACAGCATGCCAAAACTTGTATTTGTTATTACGGCAAGCGAAGAAAAGAGCAGAGACATGCAGCACGAGAAGAACCATAGTGAAGAGAAAGAGCAGAGTCACATTTGGCCTAGCATGGAATACAATTAGCACCAAAAAGGAAGTCATCGTGATCTGGTGAACTAAATAAAACCACCTGTAATTTTTCTCTCGAAATATTTTCAATGAAATGACACCAAGAACACAGAATGGAAAAAATATGAGCAAACCAAGGAAATTTTGAAATTGAAACAATTCTGTCAAGCGTCCTCCCCGGATAAATTTGGCAAGATAACCAATTCCATGTAAAATCCCACTGATAACTGTTATTCGCGATAACCACTTGTGCAAATCCACAAGTTGTAGATAATCCGGAGTTAACCAATTAGGGCGAATGGCTAATGCTAAGTCCAAGGGAATGAGAGCATAGCATATTCGTCCCAATCTTTTCACCATGGTACTATACTGCTCAGGCAAATGAATGCCGTAGGGTGTAATTACTAGCACAATTGTTATCCAACTGAACAAAATCACGTAAAAGACCGAGAAGACGCCATTCTTGGAAAACCCAGGTCTAATACAACATAGTTTCAAAATTCTATTCAAAATAGTAATTGAAGCTAGTGTTAAGGCACTTAGTAAGAGTACAATATATCCATACTTGATATTAATAGTATGGTGATGACCAGCATGTCGCATCAGCAAATGAATGGACCCATCATTGCCATAGGAAGGTTGTTCCGTCTCTTGCATCACTCAGGACCGTTCCTTTTTATCGTAATCAAGCCCATTGGATTTTGAGGGGATCCGCTTAGATAAGTCAGTATGGTTAACCCACTACTGAATAATTAATAATTATTACGTAAAAAAACAAAAAAAAAAACACCGAGAAGTACTTAGTAATTGAAGCTTCTTTTTCTTTATTCGTGTCTAGGAAAGAAATGCACTTTCTCGCTACGGAAAGTTTCTCTTGCAGATGGTAATAGAATTAAAGACATTAAAAATTTCTTACTAATTCTAGGGAGTGCTATTATAGGAACTCCACGTGAAGGTTTTCAACCAGGAGAGTCCCTAAATTTTTCGGGATCCCTACATGAGATGTTTTGCCCTTCAATTGACTAGCATGATTTTTACATGTGGTTTAATAAGTAACACTGACCAGCTGATAAACGATGGGTTAGAGCATAAACATTAGGAACAAACGATTAATAGAGGGTGCATAAAAAAAGAAACGACGGAGAAATAAAAAAAGGAAAAAAAGAAACACTTGAAACAGCCGAATAAAAAGCTCTAGCCGCAGAGGTTAACGAACTTAGAAAGGGCCACGATTATCTCGCTTCAGGCCTGCGTTGCTTCGGACCTGGAGGCGACGTGCCGAGTCGTTGTAAGCTATCTCCGCTATTTATATTATATGCAGTACGACCTTATCACTCGCCAGCCCCTTTTACAAGTATATGCACACCCGGTTACCTCGTATACAGCTTGTGTTATCGATAGCGCCAACCTTTCTCAATCCAAGGCTTATCCATAGTTGCAATGATGGAGAGCCGAACAAGTTCACTCAGTTGTAATGTCACATTGCCGCAGTTAGACTTATTTTGGGACTTATTCGCAACTCTCAGGGCTGGGGTTATCTCAATACCTAATAGTGACTGATTAGACTACCGATCCGAGCTTCGTTTTCTACACGTGAAAGTATGTCTGCTCTGACACAGTGCAGGTGCATTAGTGATTGCACGCAGGTGTTTCACCTCTCTCAGTTGACATACTTAGCCACATATACTTGCGACTCACATGATCCGTAATCGGTTACTAAGTAACCCTCGTGGATAAAGAAAAGTTACCTAAATAGAATATTAGATAATTCTCATATCTTGCAGTAGATATCTCCTGCGAAAAATTTCAATGATGGATGAAAACTGTAATCGGCAGCGAATCCTAGTGTAGCTAACTTCCGAAAGTAATTCCGAATTACTGAACGATTCCAGCTATGTATCTGCTTCAGTTTTTTTGCGAGCAACTTTAACCAATGGAGTTAATTTCTACTATCCACGACTTTTGCTAAGATCCGCTCAGAGCAATTTTTAGCGGCGCACTGAAAAAGGCCTGGACGGCCGCTGTGGCTGGTGACTATTGTATATACAAGGATGTATTATATTATTGCCTGAGAGACTCAAAGTATGATCGCTTTCATCGGTTTCGCTTCGCCACAGGAAATCGGACTTAACTCAGTGGCCTATTTCATATTGTTCTTCTGCAGGATGACTTCCTGCTGACAAAGCCGTACTACATATAATATTGCTTACAAACCGGCATGCTACTTCATCTTTAGGCATCTAGTCCCCTCATGTATGCAAGTGTCGTAAACCTCACATTGGTTTAAACACTTCTTCACTAGGAAACCATAGTTATTCTAGGCATATGTGCACCAACCGATTATAATATCAAGTCATGGGCACCATGGCTAATCTATTTAAAAGCTCTTAAGGTAAGTTCAATTGAAAATTTAGCTAACCTTTGAGAAATTTGATAGAGTGAATTGTACTTATTGAGATTCACTTTTACCAAAACTTATAGGTAAAAGTATTTCTTTAGTCGTTGATATAGATTTTATCGCTAATCAGTGAGTATACTAAAGAAGTACTACTCTTGTAATACTTCATAATTTTGAGAAGTTTTTGGTCGCTGATCGCGGTAGGAATATTAAATTTCGATAAAAGGGACCGCAATTGAAGTGAACTGGCTCATTGGAAAGATCACAGCTTTGATAAGACATAGTCGGTATTGAGAACAAGATGTATTCTTCAGAAACAGCGAAAACAAGAGCTTATCAATTTAGTGATCCTTTTGCACTAAGTGCTTTTTTTGTCTGCAATAAAGTAGGCAAATGGTTTTGTCGGCCCAATTGCGATGCGAGACAGGTTACGAACTTGAAATCTGAAATCAAGTTTGTGGATCTGGTAAATGAGGCATTGGCATTGGGATATAGTCAGTGTGAGTACTGTGAGCCGACGAAACCTGGATTCAACGTCCGGCTTTTAGTTAATTGTGTTTCACATGTCAACGAGCAGATTAAGTTTTTACCTCCTCTTATGGAGGATAATGAAGAAAATATGAATTCTCAAATCAAGGAGAACATATTGGAATCAAAAAAAAATAATGAGGAACAAATAATTAAGATGATTGGAAGTCGAAGAGCCTCTGCACCTGCAGTTAATTTGGATTCAAAATTTCTGATAGATTTTGATAATATGTCCTTATCAAAAAATGACTTTGATCATTACAGGCTTGTGGATCTTGCCTGTAGACATTTAGCATATGCGGCTGCTGTTAACATATTACAACCCAACGGACCAAAGGGTTTGCGTTCTCCTGGAAGCCCTGACAGCGGCAATCTGCGTAAACGTAAGAGAAGAGGAGGAGTTTTGGGTTTCAAGGAATTGGCAGCGAAGTCTAAGTTATCTGCCTGGCATTTTCATCGTGTCTTTAAGTCAGTGACTGGATTGACTCCTAAGACATATGGAGATAAATGTTGGGAATACATTAAACATTGCAGAGAAAATGGGGAGAGCTTCTTTTTCGAGGGTAAGCAAGCTAACACAGACTCCGGAGAGGTCTCTCTTAGCCCACCAAATATGTGCTATCAGACACAGACACCTATTAGCTCTAATACTGATTCACATAACTATTTTGATGAGTCGGACGATGAAAAAGTAAAGAAGGTTAAATTGTCACCAGAGGTGGAGCGGGACATTTCCACCAAAGATAGCTTCAATGGCGAGTCATCTAATCCCGGTGATGCCTTGTTTTTCAACCCTGAAGAAAACGGACTTGATAACAATTTGAAGAACATTGGGTTAGGGCTGTCGTTAGATACTAAGGATCTTGGCATAAATCCTAGTAGTGTTGAAGATGGTTTGGTACAGCCTACATGTTCTTTTGACTTTAATTTAAATGATGCTACGATACCCAATGTTGACGATTTCGACGATTTTTCAAAAGTTCCTCAATTTTTAAATGATGACTCTGCTGGGTTTGTGAGAGCGTTTTCTGCTCCTGATTTGACCAAGTACAACCATATGAGTGCATTAAGTCCCGAAAGTAATGGCAACACTGACATGAACAAGCCCAAGGATGCATTAGGTTTCGATTCCTACCTTGATACAGACATTAGCAACCAGGAAACTAATGGGAATGCTCTTTATCCAGTTGTGGATGATGTTCCATCATTGTCTGGGACAGGTTTTATGCCAAACACTTCCATTCAAAATACGTCTTTTTTTAGACCATTTGAAGATAGCTTGGATATACAAGATACTGCTGAACTTTCAAAGTTTGGCTACGATGTTGATTCTCTTGCGCCTTCTACACCGGGATTAGACATCAAGCTTAATTCGAGGTTTAGTGTTGCGCAACCTGATTGAATTTACAATACAACACATGATCTTATCCTTTTCTTTTTTTTGATTTAGAAGGAAAACAATATTATTGAGGTTATGTTTTCACTGACATTTTTTTTCTAATGCATAGTTTATAGGCGTATATTTGTACATTCTTTATTTTAACGAGCTGATGAAGGTTTAGTACTCATTGTAGCATAGCTATTAGTGTAAGAAGAAAAATCGAGTAGTGAAAGTCATTGGGAGTATATCTGGGGTTGCATGTCTATAATAGGCGAAGGTGATGTGCTCATATGATTTGTACGTCAAAAATTTGCGCCATTCGTTTACTGAGTGCCGCATTTTCTATATGGCTAAGCGGAGATTTACGTATTAGTGCAGGAACTTGTAGCATCATGCTTCAGAGCCTTCTTTCCAGGGCTCATTATGCACTTTGCCTTCGTCGCTTATTTGTCTTGTGTAGATGCCCATTTGTATGCACAATCTAATTTACTCGTTTAGTTTAAAGATGGGGTAAGATGGTTTTGCCTAACAAGTGAGAAATGTTGGCATTATCGCACTTAAGTTAGCGGGAAACTGCAGTCCTTGACCAACATTGCTACTTTGTTACTTGATGCTAATAAAATCACATGTGGCCAAGAGCATGTGCTCCCGCTTTCCCAAAAATAGGAGTCAGTATATGTTACTATAATAATGGCATTGGACTATAATTTGGAGTAGTAGTAACCTCTACGCAGACTTTGTTAACTTGCGAAGACGATAAGTAGCTAATTTTGTCGGATATACTGTAAGTCTAGATTTCAATTGGCTACAATTATTTCGATTTTGTGATATCGAGCCTTAGGAATGGTTGCCATTCTTTGTTCCTAATTGCTGAAGAAACAAAAATACTTTCTAGAAACTATGAGTGCGAAGATCTCTGCATTTTGTTATTTTTAACAAAAGCGTTCGTATAAGACAACTCAAAGTCGCCACAAATGAAGGCCATGAATGCAAGCCCTACGTAGCTTTAGCTTATGTTGAAGGTAATTTCTTCTTTTTCTACTTTAGTACTTAAACGATGGAATTTTCCATTAGCTGATAAATTTAGAATAAATATTAAAACGACTGTTAAATGATAATGAAAAAGTATTATTTGAACTATTGTTGTGGGTCTTAGAATGTCTTTTGTCCACACCAAGAAGTTGTACATAATGAACAATCTATGGAGACCATTTGCATGGATGCTGGTTCCAGCAAAATTTTGATAAGACCCTTCTTCCGGGAGAGGAAGTCGATACACTAAATTAGGTAATTGACTTTTTTTGGTTTCAATAGGAGATCATTGTTATAGTAATACTGCATATAGAGAAAGCCTCAGTTGAGATAGTGCTGAAGGAAGACATATCAAATTACTAGTATATCAAAGAGAAGATACTTTTTAGGTGATATAAGGACTAAAACAAACTATTAAAAACTGAATCATAACGGATGACCACTATTGACTATTGTGATACACCCAGAGAATTTTTTCTGGCGGTTAGAGACAATTCTAATAGACTAGAGGTAGTTTAACAATAACTATACGAGTATATATTTCACTCTTTATAACTATTAACCCTTTCCTTGTTTTCCGAAGCCGCTTGGACTAAATGCACAAAAGCATCGCCTGTTAAATTTGACCTAGAGGAGACGTCACTACTACTTTGCAGTGGTCGTCTGCTTTTTCCTTGGGGATTTAGGTGTCCAGAAGGTGCGAAAGGCCTTTCTTTTGTATGATACTTCTCTAAAGCTTCAGGTTCTTCAATAAGGCCCTCGTCGCCAAATAAATCGATCTCCAGGGGATCGTCGTCGTCATCTTGAAATTTTCTCAAGTTTCTGATCTTGTTGCTCAAGATAATCATAGCAATGGCCTGTTTGAATTTTCTCCTAGCATTAAAGCCTTCTTTGAACTTGGGCAACAAATCGTCCTTAGTCAAATGTGGTGCCACAGTAGTCAACCACTTGTCTTGCAACAATTCATCTGCTGTAGGTCGTCTACTAGGGTCAAGAAGAGTAGCTTTTACTATGAATCGTCTGGCGTCTTTGGAAACATGTCTCCAGTAATCGGCGTGAAAGAGCACAGTATTGTTTCTTCTCACTTCTTCTATGAAATCCATCACGTTTTCCGCAGTGAATGGCGAATATCCGCATAGCAAAGTGTATGCAATAACCCCAAGCGACCATATGTCGCAAGGCTTGCCGTGTCCAACCCCCGTTACCACTTCAGGTGCCGCGTAGCCAAGTGAACCCGCCGATGACTTTAGTTGTTCGTCTGGACGGGCAAGCTTTTTGGCAATACCAAAATCTGCCAAAACTATATTTGAATCTTCCTTCTCCGTGAGATACAAGATATTCTCGGGTTTTAAATCGCGATGAACAATGTCTTTGCCATGAAGGTATTTCAATGCTAGCAATACCTGTACCAACACGTTGGAGGCATCGCGTTCGGTGAACCTTCCTCTTTGTACAATGCGATCAAACAATTCACCTCCTATAGCCAATTGCGTCACAAGATAAAACTTGTCCTTACTTTCGAAAAATTCTATAAATTGCACTATATTAGGGTGCTTGAGTTCTCTCAAAAGGGATAACTCTTCCAATATTATCTCTTCATTCCCCTTCAATGCTTTTTTCAAAATAATTTTCACTGCTACATTCTCCTGTGTCACATTATTGCGTGCGTATCGTACGATCCCAAATGATCCTGCTCCTAGAGTCTTGCCAAAGGTGTAATCCGCTTTTCTTAGATACCCACTCGGCTGTCCACTGAGTTTATTAAGTACATTTTTAAAAGGATGCCTTTCTTGCATATTGTTCTAATTTGGCTTCTTTTGTCTACGAGCTGCTCTTTTAGTCAATTTCCCAGCTTCTTTGTTAGCCCCTTTGCTCGTGCATTGATTTATTTTTGGGTGCAGGTTTGTGTTGAAAAATTCCCTTAACTAACTACAGTAGCATCATTTATTCTGAAAAAAAAATACGAAATGCTTTGAACAGAGATCTATGATGTACTTTGGTACTTGAGCATTTTGTAGAGAATCCAAGGGTCATATCCCCCGCTTATATTTGAGCTGTTTCTCTTTCAAATTAGAGTAGATCTAGACATACTATTTCCCCAGAGATAAGAGCGACACAATATACATCTGTGCACAATTGTGAAGCGATGTCAACAGATTCAGAGAGAAGTCATTATTAGAACAACAACAGCCGTCGTATAACGAGAAAAAATGCTTCACAAGGCACAATTGTTCTAACAAAGAATAGTAGACTCCTAGAAAAATTATCTTTTTGTAGTAAGGCACATACTAAATGTTTTTGTCCGAAAAGATAAGCAGAATTTCTTTCCCCTGATTGCGATAGAGAAAGAGTAAAAAATGCTTAAATCAACCAAATTGAACTCTTTAGGAGTGAGTAGTAGATTTGTTCGTAGACTGTCGTCCTTGAGTAAGACATATTTTCCGGATGAGCCTTCAGGACCTACTATAAATGGACCAGTGCCAGGACCGACCAGTATCAAGATCGAGGAGGAGTTGAACAAAGTATTCGATGCTAAGGCAGCCTATTTTGTAGCAGACTACTACAATTCAGTGGGGAACTACATTGCAGATGCTGATGGGAATAAATTATTGGATGTATACTCGCAGATTGCTTCGATCCCTTTGGGGTACAATAACCCAGCCTTGTTAGAAACCGCGAAACTGGATACAATGGCCAATGCTTTGGCTAACAGGCCAGCATTGAGCAACTTTCCATCCATCGATTATTGTAAGATTTTAGCAGAAGGAGTATTGGCTGCGGCCCCTCCTGGAATGAACAAGGTGTGGACGGCACTTTCAGGGTCGGATGCAAATGAAACTGCCTACAAAGCGGCCTTTATTCACCAAAAATCGAAACTCCGTGGTTCACTAGACTTCTCCTCGCAGGAGCTTAGCAGCGTCATGGAAAATAAGACGCCCGGAGCGTCAGACATGGTGATCTTGTCCTTTGACAATGGCTTCCACGGAAGACTTTTTGGGTCCTTGTCCACGACAAGATCCAAAGCCATTCACAAGCTCGACATACCTGCTTTTCCCTGGCCCAAGGCACCTTTTCCACAGCTTAAGTACCCCTTAAAGGAGCATAGTCATGAAAATGGACAAGAGGAGGATCGCTGCTTGAATGCCTTTGAGAAGATCCTTCAAGAATCCGAACCCCATAAAATTGCAGCGGTGATAGTAGAGCCTATACAGGCAGAAGGAGGTGACAATCATGCCCTGCCTTATTTCTTCCAAACTTTGCGAGATTTGACTACGAAATACGAGGTATTGTTCATCGTCGACGAAGTTCAAACTGGAGTAGGTGCCACCGGCAAGTTCTGGGCTCACGAGCATTGGAAATTGTCCCATCCTCCCGATATGGTCACTTTTTCCAAAAAATTCCAAGCAGCTGGTTTCTATTACGCTGATCCTGCTTTGCTGCCAAGTCAGCCCTACAGGCAGTTCAACACCTGGTGCGGTGATCCATCCAAGGCCCTTCTTGCTAGGACCATTGTCCGCGAAATCAAGAAGCACAATTTGGTCGAAAAAAATGCTGCCCTCGGTGATATTTTGTACAAAACCTTAGCGGAAATCTTGGTGAAATTCCCTACTAAAGTAAAAGATTTGAGAGGAGAGAACTTGGGTACTTTTATTGCCTGGTCTTTTAGAAGCACCATTGATAGAGATAAATTTTTAAACGCTTGCGTTGCCAGAGGCCTCAACATTGGTGGTTGCGGGCTGTTTTCTGTCAGGTTGCGCCCGATGCTTGTATTTGAGCAGAGTCACATTGAAATACTCGCTGGTGTTGTAGAGGATGCAATGAAAGAAGTTAATGCGTAGTTAGCAAGTATAGTCGTGTATTAGCAAATTAATAGGCAGTAACGATACGCCAACATTTTAAAAAAAATAGCTAAACGAGAACAGAGGAGTTCTAGTACTTTGCGGCATTTAAGTAACTAAAGAAAGGAAGTATCTGAGGGAAAGGTACACTTGTTTTAACCGCAGACAGAGGAAAGTAGGACTACTAGAAAGGTAGTGTTATTTAGTAGTAAAAAGGGGAACCGGGGCGCTATTTTGTATGCAATGCAATGAACTCTTCAGTCCTTGAGAAGGTAATAAAGGGGAGGAAAGCAGATTAGAATATTAGCAAAACAGAATGCTAGGACGACTTTTCAGACAAAGCTCTTCGGGGCAAGTCAACCGTAACCATACCGTTAATGAAGACGGAGACCCCGATGGGGCTACAAACACAAGAGTAGGAAATTCGAGTACTTCATCTTATGACGACTCTTATACCAGAGAGTTCTTGTATGGTACAGTAGACTTGAAGGATTTAGGTCCAAATCATTTAAATAAGACATTTTTCCGAGTGATAGTATCGCAGGATGGAGGAAATTTACGCTCCAAACAGGTTTTGTATGACTCTGCCAGTCAAGATTTTGAAGCTGGGGGGAATGAGAAAGTAACGATGTCGAAGATAGCGAGCAGAAGAAATCAGACACATAATGCGGGAATTTTGACTTCGAAAATCCACCACAATGCCAACGAGTTGAATGACTATATGTTTGGTTGTGGCCTCCCCACGAATGACTATCGGAACTCTACAAAAGTACATTTATTGCCTTTGCTAAACAATCTGATATATGGGTCTAATAGGTCGGTCCTTGTGACAAGATTGTTCCTGTTGACGGAAAGCGAAGATGAATTATTGCTACTGCTAGATCTTAAAGATGAAATGTGGAGACCGCGGTCAGCATTACCTGTAAGTGATATTTTTGAGCCTGCGGATTTTTGTGTGTCTCCTAGAAAATCCAAGTCACTGGAGAATATACTGTTCAAAGCAGAAAACGTGAATGGCCGGTTTGCTATTGGCTTGATCATTCCTTTGGAAAGTTATGATCACCTAACTGAAACACTTTTTAACAACTGGGAAGAGATATCTCGATACTTAGTCCTGTTACGGGCTCTTATTACTAAAAAGGTCAAGACAGCCTTAAGTTCTAACGTATCTAATTTTACTCATTTATCGAGTCTTAGCGTATATGATGGGGAATTGACTGACAAAAATTGTCCTTATATTGTGAACAGAAGAATTCAGTTTCCCAACTATGCTTTTCAAAATGAACAAGATTTGCATCATCAGTTGAGGAAATTGATCAAGTTAATTTATTATGATTCGAATCTTCCGCGGCTAATAAACTCTAATAGCATCATTAGGTACAATTTAGAGAATGACGGAAAAAACTTTTTTTCTCTAGTGCGTAGCTGGGTTTCAGAAATATCAAATTGGATGGAATTTAGAGATGGCCAGTGGAAAAAAGAAAATATACTGAGACAATGCAAGCCAAGGGTACATAAGGGATGCGATTTTTCCAACCCGACTGAGTCATTAGTGGACTCCGTAGCAGGCAACCTGCCCTCACCTTATAACAATGGAAATGCTTTTCTAGCTACCTTAATCGCGTATTTGAAGTATATTAAGCTACTGTCAGAGGTTAAGAAACAGATCACGTTTGAAAATGATGGAGGTTGTTTGCATAATACTAGAGTAGTAGTCAGTTCAAACAATCCTGTTGTTGCCAAGAAACTCGTGTTTATTATCAATGGATTTATTGAAGATAAAAAATTTATGGAGCTCTTAGATGACAAGGAGACGCTTCTTGCTTCGATTTTGGAGACCCCTTATGATGAAGGAAACGATACGGCTCTGTACCAGGGATCATGTCAGGAATTAGAAGAACAGGGAAAATATAGAGATAAACTACAAAACGACTTGGGTCAACCGCTGAATCTTTCGAGTTCAGATCTTAATGAGCAATTTCTGGCTGAAAACAATGAGGCTAAAAGAGAGCTGCGGAGTAGTCCTATACCTATTAAAAAGCAAAGTTCTACCTCCCTTGTTTCGTTAGACGATTCATGGAGCCATCCTTTTTTGAACAAAAATTGGGAGAAACCTCATAAGGCAGTTGCAAGTACCACAACAGTACCTTCGAAGTCTCGCGTAGAAACAGTGACTAATGTAATACCCATTGCTTCATCAGACAAGGACCGCTATCGTTCCCTCTCAAAGTCCTCTTCGATGGCTTATTTATCATCGTCTTTAAATTCATCTTACTCCTCTTCGGCGTCTAATTATTCTTTGTCCAAGTTAGGGAGCAGCTTTATAGATAAGTGGAGGAGTTCGCATGGCAACCAACCAAATACATTTTCCTATCCAAAGCCTCATGCTCCTGGTATCGAAGATGCGTCTCTACTGCTCAGTGGAAACAGTATCCCTAAAAAGAATTCCTTACAACCTTTTAGGACTCCTTCACCTATGGTAGAGAGGGATGAATATTTTATGCGTAATGGACCGTCGTCTACAGCTCCTGGTCCCTTTTACAATGTCAATACAGGTGCTTTCTTCGGATCTTTTAGGGGAGGCCCTTCTCTTGAGCAGACTGGGTTTCAAGGAGATAAACATCACAGCTCCCGAGAAATTACGAAAAAAGGAAAGGATTTTAGGAGAAACAAAACTAGTGTATATTTACCAAATGATCTAGCCTCCAAGAAAGTCAACATGCTAAGTTACAATAGATCCATTATAAGGGAAAAGTGTCGTCAAATTTTTCATTCCAACCTTTCTATGAACCCACAGGAAGGCAATACCTTACATATAGAAGGGGGAAGTTTTAAAAGTGGTGGCGTTTCCACAAAGTGTGAGACTGATGAGAACAGTAACTTGCTGGAAGAATTCAATAGTTCACACCTTGTTCCGAGTAAGCTAAAAGTGCTCCCACCGAGTGTAGCTTATTCAGAAGAGTTCCGGCCCGAATTCATGCTCCAGTCGTGTCCCGTTTATCCTAGGTTAGAAGGTCAGATTATTAAAGCCATGAGAGAAGATCTCATGTTGCACCGTAGCGATTACCGGCTTCAAAGACCATCCTCGAAAACTGTATTGGTCGATCTCAGGACTCGGCAAATTAAAGTTTTCGACATGGCTCATATCCCCTTTACTGACTCTGGTGCCTCCGAACATAAAGACAGCGTTCATTCCTTTCAGAAAGGGGATGGTGCTTGTCTTCATCTGCCTTCAGGAGTCTATTCGAATGGCACAGACCCCTCCACTTGTGGGAAGGATTACAAAGTTTCTGTTAATTGTATATATAGCCCTACCCAAGATCTACTTAACAAGGAATCTATTGAATCAGTTGAATCTAACTTAGCAAAGCTAAGTCAGCTTTTTCACAGTGGTTGCTTTGACGAAATAGATACATTCCTGGGTGGGTCCAAAGACACTAGAAGATATTTATGCCAGCTTTTAAGCTGCTTATTAGCTTGAAATTGTGAAAGAGTCTTCTTCTTCTCAAACTCTTAGCTAAATGGTAGCGATTTCCGATACTGAATAAATGACTTTTACAGTTCTATTTCCTGAATTGCCTTTGCTTAGTCCGATTGAATGTAGTTGACCAATCGTGCTGGTTAAGCACCGGTGGTTTGCCTTGGAAAAAAAAAAAAAAAAAAAAAAAAAAAAAAAAAAAAAAAAAAAAAAAAAAAAAAAAAAAAAAAAAAAAAAAAAAAAAAAAAAAAGACTTACCAAACAGATATCCAGAGAAAAGACATAGGGACTGCTTGAGTTTGATAATTACAAAATAGTTGAAGGGAGTACGTGATGACAGAAAGGGATGAAAAAGAGGCTAAAATGACTGTAGATAGACCTCCATTATTCGGTGATGCCGAAGATAAGACAGGTGAAGCAAGAAAAACCTTTCAAGAAATCAGTGAGTGTACTTACTCTTCGAGTCAAATAGGCAGCTCAGGTCAAAATGAACATATGACATGTGATTGTACAGAACAATGGGACCCAGTGACAAAGAAGAACTTGGCATGCGGACCCCATTCAGATTGTATTAATAGAGTTACTTCGGTGGAATGTACGAATAAATACTGTTATTGTGGGAAGGACTGTCAAAATCAGAGATTTCAAAAAAAGGAGTACGCAAGGGTGAGTGTATTTCAAACGGAAATGAAGGGATACGGGTTAAGAGCGGATAGGGATATTAAAGATGCAACTTTCATATACGAGTATATCGGGGAGGTTATTGACGAAAATATATTCCGCAAAAGGATGGTAGACTATGATAATAAAAACTATAAGCATTTCTATTTCATGATGTTGAAAAAAGACTCTTTTATTGATGCCACGGTGAAAGGGTCCTTAGCAAGATTCTGTAATCATTCCTGTAATCCAAATGCTTTCGTTGACAAATGGGTTGTTGGAGACAAGCTAAGAATGGGCATATTTGCCAAGAGAGATATTAGAAAGGGTGAGGAAGTAACATTTGACTATAATGTGGATAGATACGGAGCACAGAAGCAACCCTGTTATTGCGGAGAGCCCAATTGTATTAAATGGTTAGGAGGTAAGACGCAAACAGATGCAGCGTTGCTTTTACCAGAAGGAATTTCTGAGGCATTGGGCGTGACCGGAAAACAAGAAAAGCAATGGCTCAAGGAAAATAAGCATCTCCGAACTAAACAGCAGGATAATGACTCTATTATCAATGAAGCCTTTGTTAAGTCAATTCAGGTCAGTCCGTTGGAGGAAAGTGATGTTTCAAAAGTCATGGGTGCTTTAATGAAAACGCAGGATCTTCACATTACCCAAAAGTTGGTAGACCGAATCTATCTAACTACCGAAGACAACATAAATTTATCTATTATTAGAATTCACGGATATAAAACGTTCTCTCAAATTATCAAGGCCTTCGCTGATGAGGATTCCGAATTAGTTAGGAAGATTTTGATGGTATTGTCCAAATGGCCAAAGGTTACGAGGAACAAGATATCTTCCTCCCAGATAGAGGACGTAGTGAAAGATATTAATGCCACGAGTGAAGATGAAAACTTAAAAGAATTGTCTTCGAACTTACTTGAAGAATGGAGTAAATTGCACATGGCATATCGTATTCCTAAAAACACAGTCAATGGTGAAGCCACGGGACCTAATCTATACAGTAGAGCTGGAAGGTCAGAATCGAGATCGAGATCTCCAAGCAGAAGCGCCTCTCTAGAACCCCAAGCTACTGAAGGTGATAGCACGTTGCCGGAAGGTTGGAACACGGCTTATGATCCTAACACAGGAAAGAATTACTATTATCATACGGAGTTAGGTATTTCGAGATGGGATAAACCGACAAAAGAAGTTCCCAAAGGTCCTAAAGGTCCTCGAAACAATGAATCTCACAAGAAATCCACTCACAACAATGGTGGTTTCAGTGAAGGTGCCAGAAGGGTGGAGGAGCGTCTTAGGCGGGAGAAAGAGATGCAGTTCAAAGAGGTACAACAGAAAGAAAAACAATTGCAAGATTTAATTTTGCAGTCACAGAAGGAAGCCGAAGAGAAAAAAGCACTCGAGCAAAAATTGAAAGAAGAGAAACTAGAAAAACAAAAGAAAAAGCGTGCTGAAAAGCATAAACATAAAGAGCATAAGTCGCAAAGCGATAAGAAATCAAGCACAGATTCTTCAAAACCTTCACCGGATAAGACAGCAAATTCATGGACAAAACTCTTCGCTCAACACGTTCCAAATTTCTTGAAGAAATACGAATCTGAAATAGGAAGAGAGCATGTTAAGGGTTGTGCAAAGGAGATCGTGCAGACCTTGGTGTCGAAGGAGATGAAAAAGGACGAACCGGTAAAGGCACCTAATGAAATCGATAATTCCAAACTAAAGAAAATAAAAGAGTACTCGAAGGTTTTTATGGAGAAGTTTCTTAATAAATATAGGGAAAAGCAGCAAAAAAAACGAGCCAGCGGCGAGACCAACAATTCTAGTGACGACGCTAACAAAAAGCATAAGCCTGAGGTCACGGAGGCCACCGCAGATTCTTAATGACTGCTTTGTACTGATGATTATTAACTGACCTTCTAATAGGACTAGATGCTTCTTCTTAGAAATAATTCTTGCTGAACTTGTTATAATATTTTTGCGCTGTAAAATATATATATATATATACAATATTAATAATAACACGTAAGTTATTGATTACCGAAGACACGATTCGATATCATACATAAAACAACTGCACCTCGAAAGTTCTACCGCTTCACATACAGTGGGCCAAAATGTCAGGTATGTTCTCAATCTTTTCAGTGCCATACACAATTTGGTAGGTTGTTTCAAATAATGGGAACTCAGCCAACTTATTACAATTGGTCAACAAGTCATGTACTTCTTTCGCGGTGATGATTCCTTGACACGATTGTCCATTCAATAATTTCTTTTCTGCTTCTTGACCAGAGCTACCTGTCTGAGCCATGTACTTAGCTACACGGACATTTCTACCACCCGAACAAGTAGTTATAAGGTCGGCGACACCAGCAGACTCTCTTGTGAAGGTTGTGGCTTGAGAACCAGGGAAGAATGTCTCCGAAAAATTGAGCATTTCTCCCAAGCCGATCCTCATAATGGCGGACTTGGCATTATCACCCCAGCCTTTACCTTCCACGAAGCCTGCTGCCAATGCTACGACATTTTTCAAAGCACCAGCGACAGACAAACCTGCTACATCTTCAATGACATGAACATGGAAATAAGGTCTGTGGAACGTCGCTCTCAATACATGCGAGTCAATATCTTTTCCTTGTCCCCTAAAATCGGCTGGTAGAGGATATGCAATGGAGGTCTCGGACCACTTACCTCTTGCTACCTCTGGGGCCAAATTAGCCCCAGACAACGCACCACACGAAAGCCCTAATATGTCGGTAATGTAGGTAGACAATAACTTGCAACCCTCTGGAGTCACTTCCAATCCTTTCAAACAGGAAATGGCTCTTGCACCCGCCTTAACTTTCCCTTTCATTTGGCTGCAAATTCTGTGTAAAAACTGATGTGGTAAGTTAAACACTATCAAATCAGCGCCTGCAACGGCTTTACCGATGTCCGGTTCCGCGTGCAAGTTTTCGGGCAACTTCACTCCAGGTAAGTACTTAACATTCTCATGCTTCGTATTGATGATCTCCGTTAAATTCACACCATCGAGTTTCTCTTCAAATACCCACATGTTTATCTGGGGTGCTATGAGCTTAGGGTTCTCGAGCGCATTTTCCGCAATTACCTTTGCGATTGTATTCCCCCAATTTCCCGAGCCGACCACAGAAACCACGAATGGCTTCTCTGGATTAAGCGATGCTTCTGGTGCTCCTGCCAGAGACGTGGGCAGCAAAATATTGCCCAATTGACCAAGTCTAATTCCTGCTCTATGTGCCATTTTTTATTAAATGCCTATATTTAAATTCGTTGCTTGCTCAACAATTCAAACTCTTGACTTTACAAAGAAAACATAAAACTGCTTCCTAAATCCCTAAAAATAAACTACCACTAGAGCCTAACTCTCTTCTATAACAATGCCCTTTGAAGTTTTCCTGCTTCCACCACTGATTAGCCGCTGTGTCTTTATATATCATCAGAGATGTCGGTGGAAACACGACTTGCCCTTTGGCCCGAGGCATTCTATGGACCCACCCCACAAGAAAAAAAGACTAACCAAAAATAAAAAAAAAAAAAAAAGAATAAGAAAGGTCCTTACTTAGCAAGAGAAAGGTCCAATAGGGGAGCAGAGACAGCTAATGTAAAGCTTTTTGTTCCTACAGTGGCGAAGAATCAGTGTTACTGCAACCAGGTAGATAAAAATTAGAAGGAAATGGAAACTATGCCAACTCCGCAGCGCAACGACATACAAGGGAGCACTTTGTAGATTAAATTGCAGTGAATGAATTGCCAATGACCTAGTAGAAGGATGAGGATGATCTAGTAAGATCGCTACGTGGAAGGATTACTATGAATATTATACAGGAATTTTACAACGAGACACTACCACAGTGATCTTAAAATTTCCGTCTTGGACCCTTTAGGAAGGAATGTGCAACAGAGGAAGAGCATTTGTTAACAGGGAGAAAGGCTTTTATTGAGGCGGAAAAGAGACGTCTGAGACAACAAGAAAGAGCAGAATCTCACCGCGTGAAAATAATTTTATTTATAGATATAGAGCAATTGCAGAAAAGGAGGCATTCCTGACTTTCCAGCTCTATCTTGTGAAAACCGTTAAAAGCGGATAGATTCTCGGACATGCGGAAACCAAGGCCTTCAGTCTATTATCCTTTTAGCGATACCTTGCGTAATTCGCGTTGGCTAATGAAGAATTGTTCGTCCAGGCTTGAAATTTAACAGTATCAGGAAAAGCATGATAACAATGACAGCAAGAAAATAGGACAAAATGCATTACGTCAGAAGGACATGGGCACGGCATAGAAGACACTACGTTTTTAAGGACATTTGCAACCTTGACGCAATGAAGTTGTTTGATCATATAGAGGACTTATAGGAACCAAAGCATTTGCATATTAGCCTATGAAGTGGGGCACTGGTTTTCTCGTGATCAGCGTTTTACTAAAGCCAGAGGGTAATCGGTTGCACGAGGGCTTTTTGTGTAACAATAAGTGCGAGCATGCATTTTGGAGACGATACTATAAATACAAGACGAAAAAAAAAAAAAATTACAGGGCTAATTAGTGGATGGTAGTGCACTAGAGCTGTTGCTGTCGTGAATGGATACTCAAGTACTCAAGATTCAGAGAGTAGAGCTCCTTTTCGGCATTGCGTTTGCAAGTAAGAGTTCCCATGTGACGCTTTAGGGCATCCTTGCGCGCGAAGCCTTTACCACAATAGCTGCAAATATTTGCTGGTATTGATAGATGCTGTTTTTCATGACGTTTCAAATCTGAAGACCTACGAAAACACATGGAGCATTTAACGCAGAAAATTTTTCGTTCGCCTTCCTTCGAGGATGAAACAGGGACCAGTTTTTCGCCAGAAGTAGCCAGGGAAATCTCTTGGTGATTAATAGGCATATTTTGCGGCAGCGGACCGATGATACTATTCTCAATTGCATTCCATACAGAATCTCGATGTTTTGACGGGGAAAAACCACGCAAATCAGCATTATTCTTCTGTATGTGGTTATCATTTCTTTCGTAAGACTGGTGATTCAGGGACACGTAAGGAAATACCTCACTATCGGTGAAGTTGGGAAACGTGTCATAGAAGCCGGGAACAAGCTGATAAGGTTCCTTTTTTTCGGCATCAAAATGCAGTTGCCTTCTGGCGTGTGTGACAGATGCGTATTGTAATCTCTTTAGTAAGTCCTGAATAGTTGGATCAATTAAGCCAGCTTGATTAGTAGACATGCCTGCTGCAGTTGATACCAATGCCTCGTGAGCCATGCGTAGAAATCTCGCCCCTTCTCCATCATCTGAGAGACCCTGTGGTTGTTCCTGAAACGACTGAGTGCTATTTTGCGGACTAGTTGCTCCTAATCCCATTCTGTTCCCTGAAGATAAAGTTTGGCGCATTTCACTAGGGTTTGGCTGCAGGGATCCATTTTCTGCATTTCTGAGTCTGAGCCTATCTAGAAGAAGCCCGTTAGACGTATCCAAAGGTGAAATATGGCTTCTGCTTTGTACTTGCTGACCTTCCATTAGATTCTTCAACTGGTTTGATAGGTCTAGCGCGCCCATTTGCCTTCGACTCGCTTGTTCCGCAACTTGTTCTTTCTGGTCAATAGAGAATCTTTGCATGCTAGTTCGTGATGGTGTCAATCCACTTTATGTAAAATCTTTATGGTGTTTACTTGATATTTATGACCACTTAAGTACAATACACTCTAAGATTTTTCTTCTGTCTGTAGCCCAAGGATTCTTAATCACTTGTCGAATGAGCTGTTTCGCAATCCTTATATGCCTAGGCTAAGTCTGAGCATTTAAATGCTCTTTAATACAAATACTGTAATGCCAGAGGAGATACTCAACACAAGCTTCCGCACAATAACATCTAGGTTCTTATTATAACAGCAAGGAAAGTTCTAAAGCCATAGTTCTCAGGCATTATAGATACAGCTGCTTTGCGCTATCCACGTGATATGAGCTAATATAGCGGTGGCGGCTAAAAAAACAAGATTAGACAGGCTAATTTTGTTTGTGCAGAGTATGCAATCAGTAGCACCAGTCATTGGCATACAGAACTCTAAGATGTTCACGGTGAGAGGTAGCAAATTAGCGAGGTATAGAGGCTAATTCCGGAGAGTTTGCGACAGCAGTTACCGTCAGCTTAAAGTTCACGGCAGTCTGCAGGTTAGAGAGAGATTAGGCTAATATGTTGCAGGTTAGATAATGAAATGTGGGTAAACACAAAAGCTTAACGGTGCGGCTAAGTAATTTCTCATGACAGTTTTTTTTTTGGTATTTTGATCACCTTGGGATGTTTTTACAGGTTAACCTTTTTTACAAGTTATCGTTTTACAAGTTTTAAATTTACAGATTGGGACTTTTTACAAGTTCGGACAGAACCCGCAAGGACTAAGAAAGGCGCACTAGATATCGGAGTGAAGATAGACAAAAAAAATAGTAAATAGACTGGCTATGACAGCAGCAGGGACGCGAAATAGAAGATCAGTCAGGAGGATAAGAAATGGTGAAAAGCAACCGCAGCAACTTTTTTCGCTTAAAAGTAAAGCCAAAAGTGTTACCAATGCTAACGAGCTCTTGCCGGGGCTTAACGACATTTCGGATGCTTTCGAGGCCTTGCCGATGGAAATAGCCAAGTATTTCACCCTTTTCAAGGAGGTGGACGCAAAATACATAGGAAATGTGCCAATACTTAATCAGGAAGTGAAAAACTATATTGAAAGATTGCACTTACCTTTGAGTGAGGATGTCAAGGAAGAAGAGTCGAAAGGGGGGATGACAAAGACTACCAAAATAAAAAAGCTCACAAATATAAAAGACAAACTTCATGAGATGATACCATGTCTTGAAGAGAAAATGCATGTGTCGTTGATGGCGTCGGAATTGATCCACAAGCATCTCTACCGTATCAACGGAGATTTTGATCTCATTTTACACCACAATGAAATACCGGAGTCGGTTCGTATTGGGTCCTTGAATCATCCGGCTGTGATATCCGATTCGAATGGTGTTAATGATGCTAATACTTCTCTTCAAGCACAGCGCAGCGAGAGCAGAAGAGAAGCTCTTGCGGCTAAGAAAGCAACCCAGAAGGACTATTCAATCGAAGATTCCGAAGAAAAAAAGAAGAACAAAGGAAACCCTAATACAAAGGAGTCTGCTGCTCAAGATGAACTGGATTTTGCTGGCTCTGCTAACCTGAAATCGATTTTGAACTCCAAGAAACGCAACAGAAAGGAGTCTGAGGAATACTCGAAACCCCCCACCCCAGTAAATGCGGCGAATCAGTCATCAGCAAACCTGAACAAAAAGAGGCAAAACAGCAAACCTAAGAGAGAAGAAAGAGATAATAACAAAGAGGGTGCTATTCGGGGACCAAATACTGGAAGTGGTGACGAGCCTACTTATTGTTATTGTAATCAAGTTTCCTTTGGAGAGATGGTTGGTTGCGACGGTGATGACTGCAAAAGGGAATGGTTCCACTTACCTTGTATCGGTTTTAAACACCCTCCCAAAGGCAAATGGTACTGCGACGAGTGTCTTATTAAGCAGAAAAAACTCAAGAAATTTTAAGGGCTACCTCTTTTGTTTAGAAGTACTAATATCATTTATGCATAAGTATGAACTATCTGGTTTCTCCTAGACTAAGAGTTGCCCATAATAGCGATTTCTGCAATAATACTTAGTCAGATTACTTATAAAGCTTTTTGGCCCTTTCTGTTATTTATTTCATTTTATTTTTTTTTTTTTTTTACGTGTGCGCAGCATTAAGTCAACACCGAATAATTAAGACCTTTTATATGTCATAGCTATTCAATGGTTAGGAGAGTATTTAAAAGCAAGCAATACGGTTATACGTTTTCTCTGGGTTTGTTTCCTTATTTCTTTTTTTTTTTTTTTTTGTTTTTTTTGCATTACATATGTATTTCAGTAAAGGATAAAATCGGTAGCTGGGGTTTTCCGCTGTGGAGTTATCCACGAAAAATAATTTTAATATAAATAGATTATATTCCAGTGTAATTTTTGGGGGGCGGAAATGATGAGAGAATACAAATTGGTAGTTGTAGGAGGCGGAGGAGTTGGTAAGTCGGCACTTACCGTCCAACTCATTCAGTCACACTTTTTAGATGAGTACGATCCTACCATTGAAGACTCATATAGGAAACAGACTACAATCGATAACGAGCAAGTTATGTTGGATATTTTGGATACCGCTGGTCAAGAGGAATTTAATGCTATGAGAGAGCAATACATGCGGTCAGGAGAAGGATTCTTGTTGGTATACGCGATAAATTCAAGGAGTTCTCTAGAGGAACTTCTCTCATTCAATGAGCAAATTCATAGGGTCAAAGATTCAGACGAGGTGCCTATAATGGTAGTAGGAAATAAAAGTGATTTGGAAATGGAGAGACAGGTGAGCTATGAAGAAGGTTTAAGCTTGGCTGACTCTTTTAATTGTCCCTTTATTGAGACGTCGGCAAAGCAAAGAATAAACGTCGAGGAAGCATTTTATGGATTGGTAAGACAAATTAGAGATGGCGTCACCGAAGAAGAAGATAAAAATTCTTCTGGAAAAGGCAAAGATAGTGGTAGTTCTGCAGCTGGCCAAGGGGCAGGCAGTGCCAAGAACAATTCTGGTAAAAAATCATCGTCGGCCAAACAAGCGCAACTGAAGAATGACGCTTCTGCTGGCAAGAATGATACCGCTGATTCAAAACGAAAGACCGCGGCTTCCGCACCTAGCCAAGGTAAGGAAAAAACAGGTTGCTGTGTCATAATATAGAGACGATATGGCCAACAATCTAGAAGTTTGTTTTCGCTACGAAAACAAATGCATTACAAACGACAATAGAATACAAAAGTGTGTATTTTATGTATCTAATTATGTAGATGGAATAGAGAAATTTCCAAAAAACCCTTTTTTTATTTTATCTTATTTTTTTGTCTACGGGCGATATCAGTTTATGAAATGGTACACCGCAAAATGTAAAATCAAGCTCGCAAATATATAGTCGCCGAATGCTCTCTCAGGCGTCAACGTAGTGAATGGTTTTCTTTCTACCCTTGTATTCTGTCCTGCAGTATCCGAATCTTCTCCACCGTTACTATCCAATTCAGACTGCTCAATCACATTTTGTCCTTCTGTGCCATTATTTTTCGAGCTGTACTGCAATCTCAAGCTTACTGTCAAGACGAACTGACCCACACAACTTATGAATCCACCTAAGAATCCATTAAATGGATAATTTCCAATGAGCACAGCAAAAATAAATTGTAACACACCCAATGCTACAAGAAAACAAAGAAAAAGATCGATCAATTTTTGCCTAGGTGTCAACTCTTCAAGATAATCCTTAAAAGTAGTGCTGACTACCAGTGCCATCTTGGATTTGAGGGACTTAACTTCAGGGGCTATCCCTTTGCTCTCCGATCCCTTCTTGACTGCTGCTGCTTTCTTCGCCATTGGCCTTTCTTTGAATGAAATAAACTGAAGTCGCATTATAGAGATACTAAGGTATAAGACTAAAATTACACAAAACCTCGATCCCACCAAATTTGTGTCTAGTATCAAGCCATGGATTATACAACGAGGGAACGGCCGGCGTAGGAAATTATGGATGTACATAGTCAGACCGAAGATCAAATAAGTGATAAACCTCCAGGGCTAAGAAAGATATTTCAGCCACCCGTCACTCGGATAGTACCGCCGTTGAATTTCTGTCCTGTCGAGAGACAATTGTACCGATCAGGACAGCCATCGGTGATCAACCACTCTTTTTTGCAGGAACTCAACTTGAAAACGGTATTGTGGTTAGCCAGTGAGGAACCTCAAGAAGATATGATAGATTATTGCGCACGGAACAATATAAATCTTGAATCTATGGGCCTCATGAGTGGGTACACTTATCAGAACGTGAACCCATGGGATGCCTTAAGCGAGACGGCCATTAAGAAAGCTTTGGAAACGATTTTTGACAGAGCTAACTACCCAATGTTGGTGTGCTGTGGGATGGGACGACATCGTACTGGGACGGTTATTGGTTGTTTGCGGAGACTTCAAGGCTGGAACTTAGCTAGTGTTAGCGAAGAGTACAGGCGTTTCACAGGAGCCCGTGGGGGTAGAATTCATGTAGAGTTGCTTATTGAGAACTTTGATATCAGTTCTGTCGAAATAGATCCTTCCAAGGCCCCTGAGTGGCTTATATGACAGCATTGTCTAATTTTGAGCTACTCGCACCAACTGAAATAGAGGATACTGTGGCTTTATGTCCTTTTGTAATTTCAGACGAGACGAAAAAGAAAAGAAAATACAGAATGAAGAAATACAGAATGAAGAAATACAAAAATTATGAAGCGTTTTTGTATGCTCTATTATATAAGGTGTACATACACCCGTAGTGATCTTTACTGTAGCATCTGAATGTACGTAAGCCAAATGCGCTTATCGAAATAGCATTATGAAGCTAAACGATTACACGACTTTCTGTCCTGCATTTAGATGAATTGGTAATACCACGACAATACAGATAAAGGACTCCTCTTTTTATCTAAGCGTTTGAAACACTACATTTAACTCAGCAAAGTAAAGATATTTTGGTGCCATAAGAATAATATCATTCAGTGCAGGAAGGAATAAGTAGACTGTACCATAATTTTATAAAAGAACAAACAGTAAAGACAGAAGTATGGCAGGCACTTGTATCGCCACTGTAAAGGTTATTGGGGTGACATCATTGGGATTGCTAACATCATCTTTGACGTGTAAGTCCATACAGGAAATCCCTGAATTGATCAAAGAAGCCAACTACAATGTCCACAGTGAATCAGAGGTAGATTTGTTTTCGTCGGCGGTTAACTTGATAAAGAGATGCAGAATAAGTCTTGCTACGTTAGGGACATTAGCAACATCCTCGTTTGCTTTGGCATTCACCTCATCATGTGCAAGTTCTCAGCATCCATACTTGATATATTCGGCGTTGGGTGCACCGTTGGCGATTGCTGCGGTGTATTTGAGGTCATTTGCATCGGAGAGGAAAGTATTACAACAAGCCAGCGTGGTGAATAACAAAGAGAGAATGCAGTCTAAGTCTGAGCAAGTTTCTAAGAAGAAACAAAAAGTCTCACAGCGAGGAAATGATCACGCTTCTGAAGATGATGGCCATCTTGGGCTGTCATATATTCATGTGTCGGATGACGAAACAGCGACCCCTGTTTCCACTTCCTCGTCGTCGACTTCTAACTCGACAAGAGAGGGTGAGCGTGCGAATTTCCAACAGGATTTGGAAATAAACAAAGAAGTGGAAGCGGCGTTACACAAGAAAGAGCTTGTTCATGTTTTGTCCAATCTTAAGCATAGTTACATCACAGGTGCCTCGGTGGCCGGCTTTAGTTTCTTTATTGCTTCCATTGGGCTTATCGGTGAGTACTATATCCTTTAAGAAGGGACCTGTGTTTAGAATTCTCCCGTGCTTTGCGCGTGTCGTGATGGTGGCCCGTTATTCTTGAGTATATAGTTTTTGGTTTTTATTTTCATTTGTTAGCTCGAACGTATGGGGTTTTGTTTGAGGGCTTATTTAATATCAAGTTTGCGATCCCTTTTGTGGCTTTTGTTGTTCTTATACTCTACATATTCATACTACACAAATATAGTCAGAAAGTGAGATCTACCAGGAAAGTAAGAATATATATGGTTAAGTCTTGTTATAAATATTCTATTCTTTTTTCTCTTCTTATTTAGGCATTTTCCTTTTTTTTTTTTTTTTTTAACCAGACAGAAGCTCCTTCCGAGGGTGTTATGTAAGTACTGACACCAGGATAGTCGGCTTGTTGTACAGCCTTTGACTGGTCTTTACTAGGTTTGCCCTGTTTTACTAGGTTTGCTTTGCTTCATCTCCCAGTTGAAAGTTCAAACGTGTGAATGTCTAAGCATGACACTTATGCACGTGATCCGCCCCCCTAGAGGAGGTTAAATAGAAGTGGTCTGCTGCAAAGTTCATGAATGTTTTGTAATAAGGAATTATTATCTCCTAGTTATCTAAGTTGGTAATTCTAAAATGTCTTTTTACGATTTGAAGCCACTCGATAGAAGCAATAATCCTTTTCCCTTTGAAAAGTTGAAAGGCAAAGTTGTGATCATTGTTAATGTTGCTTCCAAATGTGGATTTACTCCTCAGTACAAGGAATTGGAAGATCTCTACAAGAGGTACAATAAGAAAGGACTTGAAATAATAGGCTTTCCTTGCAACCAATTTGCAAACCAAGAACCTGGATCGGATGAGGAAATTTCCTCATTTTGCTCTCTTAATTATGGGGTCTCCTTTCCAATATTGAAGAAGGTCGATGTTAACGGGGACCACAGTGATCCAGTCTACAAATTCTTAAAGCTGAAAAAGTCAGGCTTGTTCGGTTTGACTAGAATCAAGTGGAATTTTGAAAAATTCATTATTGACAAAAATGGAAACGTCATAGAAAGGTATGCATCTACTACGAAGCCATCTTCATTAGTCTCAAAGATAGAGACCTTACTCTGATACGAGTAACTTTTCTGTTTCCTGCATTAAATATGGTAACTGTATAGTGTTCGATAGTATAAGTATGTAGTACGTATAGGATTACTAAAGGAATTATGTGGTATAACTTGAAAGAAGTGAAGCTGTAGAAGTGGGGCAGACGTGAAGAGCGTTAAGCATTATGTCCCAAGGTATGTCGTCAATGTCGTCAATGGCGTATAACGATCGTGGAACGCGAACGAAATTCCATGGCTGACTGTGTTGATACATCCGGCATATAGTCTATCTATTGTGGAATGATATTATGGCGATACGCCTCGCTAAATAGGACAGGACCCCTAATGCATACAATTAATATTAAATTAATATAAATAAAGATAGGGTAAGAAGTTTGACATTGGTTATTGAATAATAGTAGGACGGCAAGACTGCCGATTGTATTTGAAGCTATTAGGAATTGTGACTGATAAGTCCAGACTTTAAAGGTTTATCTGGGAAAACGGGTCTGCCGCTAGGCTACCAGAGGAGAGGATAATTTAAAACATAGCAGTCTACAGTACAAGGTGCTTGGAGATAGTATTTTTGCATTTATGAGTTACGAAATTATGACTAAAAGTAAGAATTCTGATGGGGATATTTTACTAGACGGAGGATATATTAGAAAGGATGAGAAGAGAAGATTCAACGAATACAGATATTACGAAATGAGCAAGTGCTGTTTGAAAGGTCGATACGAATACATAAACGTGATTGAAGAAGGTTCTTTTGGTAAGGTAACTTTGGCTTTTGACAATAGGATGAAGCGCGAGGTGGCCGTGAAGGCCATGAGCAAGAAACAAGAAAGAACAAGAAGGGTAGCGCAGCATGAGATTGCTATTTTGAGTAAATTGGGGTATGATTGTGATCATATTTGTCGGCTTTTGGATTCCTTTGAGACTTCGGACTATGTAATTCTAATTTTGGAATACTGTTCCGGAAGGGACCTTTATGATTTGATTCACGTGTCCAGCCTGATATCTTCTGTAGACATATGGGATATTGCGAAGGACACAGCGAAAGCAGTAAATTACGCACATTCGTTAGGGGTGTATCACCGAGATCTCAAACCAGAGAATATCTTATTCGATAAGTATGGCAAAGCTAAGGTTTGCGACTGGGGCTTGGCCACAACGAGAGAATGGAGTGATGAATTTGGTGTTGGAAGTGATAAGTACATGGCGCCGGAGTGTCTAAGTCCAAGGGAGGGAGTTAAGTACTACAATTGTAAATATGCGGATTACTGGTCTGTGGGTATTATCATGCTAAATGCTATATTTGGCAGTAGTCCTTTTAAGCTCGTCGGAGAGTCGAACTCTATTATCAGTGATTTTAACTACAGAAAGTTTGTGGATTATAACAATCCCCAAATTTTGTATGACATTTATCCCACCATGAATGAAAATTGTTATAATATTTTCATGCAAATATTGAAAATTGGCGGCGAAGAAGATGATGTTGAAGAATACAATCGGAAAATTCAGTCCAGAAGTCTAGATAAATTTGTGCTGGAGATGCTGAATAACTGGAGGTTCGGTTTGAACGTTGATGAAGAATATGACTTAGAGCTTGAAAGCATTGATAATTTCGAAGACAGCAACAATGGAAATGTGTTTGACATGGATCATGAAGGGGATATGGAAAAGGGGGATCATAAGGGTGTTTCAAGTAACTCAAAAAGTATTGAGTCCGATACTGATTCAATCTTTGAGGATGAAGTCAACCAATACAACTCCTCTATTAAAATTCCTCAAAATGCCTCTTCTGTGCAAAGCAATATAGTTCCCTCATTAATTGAGTCATCTCTTCAATCTCATAGCTCAAAAGCCTGGTGTGATTTGGATGACCAAGAATTTGATAAAATGTTTGAGTCATTGTGGATAGACCAAGCAAAAGCATTTCTGTTGTCTTCTGGCCAAGAGGTGGATATCCCATCAAAAAATAATGGAAGGCCATCAGAAATTATTATTGTTCCTAATGAGTGTACGTTCGCTGGTAACACATCTTAAATTAACTAGATGAATTATTTTGGTTATAGTTTAGGTATTATAGCTATTTTATTTGAAATTTTCTTAGGACAGTAATGTAAAGGTGCCCAAATGGAGTATTGTAGACATGCTAATAAGAGAGACTTTGTTCATGATAAGATTGCCTACGGGAAAGTGTGTTCCCCATTTCTTGCTACCTCGGAAGATAGAAACAAGCGCTACTACGAAAGAAAATTGTGTATTGTATGAGCTCTTTGCCTATGAAACAACCAAGATATAATTAATTGGGTCAATTCATTCTTGACAGAGAAGTCAAAAAACCGGGCCTGAATCGGACATTGGATTTTTATTTTTTTTTTTCGGGGACCGACTACACACTACCATGAGTAATCGGCCGCGCTGAAATTTTTCACAATTGTATATTAAAGTTTACTTAGAATAATTGGATAGCTATATCGAAGATGTCGTTTAAAGGTGGTTTTACTCGTGTAGCACGTAATGTTTGCTCTCGTGCTAGCAGACAAGCAGTTTCAAGCAGAAACATTGGTATGATGTCTGCCGTTAGCAGAACTCCAGCAATGAAAGCCGTTTCTACCACTCCTGTTCGTGGATATAAAACCATTAACTTTGGTGGCACTGACGAGATTGTACATGAACGTGACGACTGGCCAAGAGAAGAATTGTTGGACTATTTCAAGAATGACACTTTGGCCATGGTTGGATACGGTTCTCAGGGTTATGGTCAAAGTTTGAATTTGAGAGATAACGGTATCAACGTGATCGTTGGTTGCAGAGAAGGAGGTAGATCTTGGAATCATGCTGTCGATGACGGATGGGTCCCTGGTGAAAACTTGTTTGACGTGATTGAAGCGGTCAAGAGGGGTACCATTGTGATGAACTTATTGTCTGATGCTGCTCAGTCAGAGACTTGGCCATCTATAAGCCCATTGATAACAGAGGGTAAAACCTTGTACTTTTCTCATGGATTCTCCCCTGTTTTCAAGTCTTTGACTAAGGTTGAGCCTCCAAGCAATGTCGATGTTATTTTAGTAGCTCCAAAGGGTTCTGGTAGAACAGTCAGATCCTTGTATAAAGAAGGCAGAGGTATCAACTCTTCTTATGCTGTCTGGAGTGACGTTACTGGAAAGGCACAAGAGAAAGCTCTTGCCTTGTCTGTTGCTATTGGCTCTGGTTATGTCTACCAAACTACTTTTGAGAAGGAAGTTTACTCTGATTTGTATGGTGAAAGAGGATGTTTAATGGGTGGAATTCACGGTATGTTCTTGGCTCAGTACGATATCTTGAGAGAGAAAGGCCACTCACCATCTGAGGCTTTCAATGAAACTGTTGAAGAGGCAACTCAATCCTTGTATCCATTGATTGGTACATACGGTATGGACTATATGTACGATGCTTGCTCTACCACTGCTAGGAGAGGAGCTTTGGACTGGTACCCTCGTTTCAGAGACACCTTGAAGCCTTTGTTCAATGAATTATACGAGTCAGTGAAAGAGGGTACTGAGACTCAGAGAGCTTTGGATTTCAACTCTCAAAAGGACTACAGTGCTAAATTAGAGTCGGAATTGGAGACCATCAGAAGCATGGAAATATGGAGAGTTGGAAAGGAAGTCAGAAAGTTGCGTCCTGAGAACCAATGAATTAACTCCTGGTGAACTGTCTCTCTGATTGGTCTTTGAATGGCCCGAGAGGGAAACACAGTCTTCAATTCTAATTGTACTTAGCCTAAGATTTTTTTTTATCATCAAACATTTTAAGTCACACCTGATGTGGCATGTTTAAAAGATACGCTTGCTAAAGTTTATAACTATATACGGAGCTATGTTTGTCGAAGAAACACGTTCCTATATACATAACTTCGCCTCTTATAATGGCGTTAAGAACTTTGTAGTGAAACCTACTACTACTTGTGCTGGAACCAGTTTTGATACTAGTTAAGCCCTAACTATATGCACCTGATCATTTATCGGAATGATGATGTCAGTTGTGCAGGAACAGAATCCTTCTGAGAGTCGGTGGTTTCATGCACGTGCTAATGGTCGGAAGTGATTTGCAAGGTTTTTTTCCTTCACTGTGAAGTTTAACAGCCCTATTTTTCAAGAGGTAGACATTATCCAGCAAGATGGCAGTTGGAAAGAATAAAAGATTGTCGAAGGGCAAGAAGGGAATGAAGAAGAGGGCACAGGACCCTTTTGCGAAGAAGGAGTGGTTCGACGTCAAGGCTCCTTCTACATTTGAGAACAGAGCAGTAGGTAAGACATTGGTAAATAGATCAACTGGTTTGAAGAACGCATCTGATGAGTTGAAGGGTAGAGTAGTAGAAGTAAATTTGGCCGATCTACAGGGAACTGAAGACCATGCTTACAGAAAGATTAAATTGAGGGTAGACGAAGTTCAAGGAAAGAGCTTATTAAGTAACTTCCACGGTTTAGACTTCACCACCGACAAACTCAGGTCCTTGGTTAGGAAATGGCAATCTTTGGTCGAAACAAGTATCACTGTGAAAACTTCTGATGATTACATTTTGAGGTTATTTGCAATCGCTTTCACAAAGAGACAGCCAAATCAAGTTTCCAAAACTACTTATGCAAAGTCTTCTAAGTTAAGAGAAATTAGGAAAAAGATGAGCGATGTCATCCAAAGAGAGGCCACAAATTGTACTTTGGCTCAACTCGTCGCCAAGTTAATCCCTGAAGTAATTGGTCGCGAAATTGAAAAGTCTACTCAGACAATATTTCCTTTGCAAAATATTCATATTAGAAAAGTTAAGTTATTGAAGACCCCTAAGTTCGACTTGGGTGCCTTAATGTCATTGCATGGTGAAGGAGGGACAGAAGAAAAAGGTAAAAAGATCTCTTCTGGCTACAAAGACGTTGTTTTAGAGAGTGTGTGAGTAAAATAATCCTTGTGACCATAATTTATCATAGAGTAATATCTTTACTATTATTATTATAATGATTATTTTCTTAATGGTGAAACTAGAGTAATTCCTTCTACGTCTTTGCAGAATGTTATGATCGTTTCCTATTTCCCTGTATAGTCTGTAGTACTTAAGCGAAATAAATGTTTAAATATTAAGGTGACCAAATTTTTATTGCGAAAGTGATTAGGTCGCAGTATTTTAGCCTTGAAAATGAATAACAATACGCTAATCGAAGCTAATATTCAAGAAAATCAGAAAGGATCAAAAGAAATGAGTGGCTTTCGAAAAGATAAAGAGATTGAGGATGATTTGTCGTCATCCGGGAGCGATATAGGCTCAGGCAAGAAAGACAAGAATAAAATCACTAAAAATGAGGGTAATACTACGAACAGTACTGATTGGAAAAATGAGCAGGGATTAAAAGATTACAATGAAAATGAAAACAATGAGAACGAGGATAAAAGCAATGTTATACATGGAGACAGAATTTCACAACAAGCATCGATATCATCGCTTTCACTTCAGAGCCCACATTTAATCAAATCCAGTCCGGCTAACCCTTTTACCACAAGAAAGGATGCCAGTTCACACACAGCTAGAAGTGATATAAAAAGTGTCAGCACTCAAAGTGAGCATGGGCTGGACGATAGTATGGAATGGGGTGAATTCCAACTGAAAAATCTGGAAACAACAGGGGCCAACAAACCAGACTTAGCAATTAATAGCGGTGCGACTTGGGTAAATGGTACTGCGCCGAATTCTAGTGCTGCTACAGCAATTAAAAATGACATTAAAAGTGACATTCTTTCAGATAGTGATGGAAAGGTAAACTCGCCAACATTAATATCTTTTAGAAAACCAAGGAAGTCGTTAACGGAAGATAACTTTCAAAATATATTAGAACAGGCTAACCAAGCTGACACTTTCAATCCCAAGTTATACGTCGATGAGAAATTCAAGGATACGGACTACAGATATGCTACTATGAAAAGGAATGTGGACTATCACCAGCTATTCAACAGTATCGACTTGACCGATCGATTACTTGATGATTTCGCATGTGCCTTGAGTCGAGAGATATTACTTCAAGGACGAATATACGTAAGTGCAAAATATGTCTGTTTTAATTCGAACCTCCTCGGCTGGGTCACTAACTTGATCATTCCACAGGAGGAGATCTTGCTGATAGAAAAAAAGACTACAGCTGGGCTTTTTCCCAATGGCATCGTCATTGAGACTAAAAGCGCAAAACATAATTTTGCAAGTTTTCTTTTGAGGGATCAAACTTACGATTTTATGCAAACTGTGTGGCATCGAAATGAGCCTCTTCTGAATGATTTGAGAAACAGTATCGCCCAAAATGGCACCAAGCAAAGTAATAGTGAACTGAAGGATGAAAATACACAGGATACCTCCGAAAAGCTCGAATCCTACATAATGTCAGTAGACGACCATGCAAACTCACTGGAAGGTGATGAAGAAACGAATTCCCACCGCTCTTCAGAGGAGTCAGCTTCCACGGAGAGTAGTCCTATGAATGGTGCAAGAAATATCAAGAAATTGAAAGTTGTTCGGTTCAAACCGGGTTCAAAATATGTCAACATGGGGCCGGAGAGCCATGCGCCGACTACAATTACTAATGTCGACCCTAAGAAAGGGAATAGAGTGGTCCTTTGTGATGAGACCATAGATGCTCCACTAGGGGTTGTTTTCGATATCTTGTTTGGTAGGGAGAACTATGATTTCAAAGTGAACTACTACAAAAATCTAGATATCAGCGAGCTTTCCCCCTATGGAAAGTTTCATCCAGATGAAAAAAATCCCGCAGAGCTTCAACGAACAATGACTTACAGAAAACAGTTAGGGTTCTCGATAGGACCAAAATCAACCAGATGTGAAGCCAAGGAGACGATTAAGAAGCTCGATTTTAATGATTACGTTGAAGTAGTTGCTAGTACCGCAACACCTGATGTACCACTGGGTACTTCCTTCATTGTCAGGAACATACACTATTTCTCTTGGGGCCCGAATAACAAAACAAATCTTCGGATAGAATTCTACGTCGACTGGATTGGAAGCTCTTGGATCAAAAGTATTATTGACAAACAAGCACTTAATGGTCAGAAGGAAGCCGTGAAAATACTCTTGGAACACCTCAGAAAAGAAATTTCGGAGAACACGTACCTATGTGACCTGGCTGTCAGTGAGATTGATCTGGAGGAGAATAGAGAGACTGAAAAGGTTGAGGAGATCGAATCTGTTCCCACTTCCACTTTTAAAAATAATCTGTTCTCATCATTCAGTTTCCAAGGTATCAACGTATTGGTATTGGTTGCTGTATTTTTACTTTGTGTTTTCATGTTTTTGTATTACTTGGTGGGCAAATTGAACGCGATACTATATAATGAGAAAATGCTAAATGTACGTCTTCTATTGTTGTTGCAACAGACGAGTCATAGGCGGAAGAGTGTACTGAATCTTGTACAAGGTGATAACGAAGAATTTTGGAAGTGGGTAGGATACAAGCTCGGTAAAAAATTTAATTCTTTCGAAAAGCTTGACTTTCTATCATCACTTTTAGATGATATCGAAGTAGAATCATGTCAGTTATGAAATTTTTCAATAAAATACTCATTTCGTTAAGTAGTATTTATACATCAAAAATATTTACAAAGATTGTTAATCGAAATATATACAGGTTTTGATTAAACGAAGACATTTGCCATCGAGATATAACACCACCTCTAGCATATTTTTAGTTCACCATTAGCATTTTGGATTTCCTTTTTTTCAATAATGTCAATATTTTCAATCGTATGTGCAATAAGCCGATCATTCTCTTCATTTAGTTCAAAAATGAATACACCAGAAATAACTCTTTCGAGCTTTTTTCTTTCTCTTTTCAAGCCTATTAGATTTCTCAATAAATGCGAGAGAGTCATACTTAGTGAGGGAGAAGATGCTTTGTTCTGTGATATAAGACCCCTATTAAGTTTCCCAAACAACAGGACCTTTTCCTTTATAAGCCCCTGCTCAGAACTACTTTGAGGTCCAGGGTTTGAATAATTGGAGAAACTCTTCGTCATAGTTGCAGCAGTATCACTGGTTTCATCCTCAGCCAGTAAGTGTTCGCATTCTTCAGAGCAGGTGGACCACCGCATATATATTTTATTGGAATCGGAATAGACACCCTGCAATGAGGGAGCACCAGCATTACCATTGCCAAGGACTCTGATTGACTGAATGTGTATCTTAACTTTTGGGGTCAAAATGAAACATGAAACAACAAATTGCAAAACCCTACAGGCGCTATAATAAGCAATGGCCCCTTTTACCAAGGGAAAATATGCATTATTCTCCTTTAAGTACGTTGGACATATTCGTAATACTATTTTATCGTCAACAATCTTTTTCGGTAACGATTCCTCAAGGATGCCAGGAACAAGTTCTTTTAGTTCCATTATCATTTTCCCAAGATTAACCTTTCTCTGTTGCTCTTGCTCGTCAATATCTTTCAAATTACCGCTATTAAAGTTCAATAAATCCTTTCCTTTCATCGAACCTGCTTTCGAGCTCTCGTTCATGAATAGAGCACTTACATTTCTCTTATCAGTAATCAGTTCTACTCTAGTCGCTATTGGTTTACTGTCCTCGTATCTTTCTAGAAAATGCCGACTGTTTCGTGCTAATGGAGCAAAACACCTTTTGTGGACTCGTGAAAATATCCAGATATTCCCACTGTGCTTCATCAGACTTAGTTGGTACTTAATAGATCATTTAACTTCTAGCTCTACTAATCAGAGATCCCATCGTATACGAGGCACGTGCTACCTTATCATTACACAAAATCATGCCATTTCCTTTGCTCCATAAGAAACCAATCGAAGAAATACTATTAAGATAGACCTATTTAAAGCTATAAACTAAACTTACAACTTCTCTTTATCCAAAGGAGTTAAACGCAAATAAGGCTTGATAACACGAAATTGAGGGAAAAGGGTCCTGGCCTCGTCATTAGATACACTTGCGTGGACGATGACATCATCACCTGGAATCCAATTAATTGGAGTTACCACTTTGTGTTTGTCTCCTGCTTGTAAGGCGTCTATCACTCTCAAGACCTCTGCCGTGTTTCTTCCTGTAGATGCCGGGTAGGCCATGATTAATCTAATTCTTTTGCTAGGATCTATAATGAAGACAGACCTAATGGTTAGTTGAAGGCCCTTATCATCCACATTAGTTGCATCCAAGTAGTCAAGCATATCATACAAGTGAGCGATCCTTCTGTCAGGATCAGAAATGATGGGGAATCTTAACTTGGACCCGGTGACATCGTCGATATCCTTAATCCAAGCCTTATGAGACTCGGTACCATTTGCTGATAAACCGACCAATTTTACACCTCTTTTGGTGAATTCAGGCTCCAATTTCGCAAACGCACCCAATTCCGTGGTGCATACTGGGGTAAAGTCGTCAGGGTGCGAGAACAAGATTGTCCAAGATTTACCTATGAAGTTGTGAAATGAAATTTTTCCATTAGAACTTTCAGCTTCAAAATCCGGGGCAATTGACCCTAATCTTAATGCTTGTTTATTTTCTTGTGTAGCCATCGTCAAACTCAACCCTTCGAATACAACCTTAACAACTTTGGTTGTCTTTTTCCTTTTAAATCCCGATTAATCTCGCAACCATCGCACGCCAGATCACGTGCACCGAGTTGAAATTCTCAGAAGAGCAAGACACTAATGCACTATTTCTAGCGTTGGAATGATGAGCGTCGGGGCAGCAAGCCTTCAAAAAAGAAGACGAAGCGTTCCTCGCGTGATTTCTATCCAAAAAATTTGATGGTTATTAGCATAAAATGTCAAATCTCTGCTTAGATTTTGAATTTGTTGTACAGCTCTTTCCTTTCTATTTGTTTTTTTTTTTCCTTCTCTATAGACAGGTTTGCACCTCTCTCTTTATATGCATATTATAGACATCAATTGGGAGGGTCACATAGAGTTTTTCAATCCTCTGTGTCCATATCAACCCCAAAGTCGTCTAGACCTTCTCCAAACTCGTTCCTCCAGGTTGAGGGCCTACTTTCAGCTATACTTTCATCATAGATAGCTATATTTCGAAGCTCAATGTCTGAGGTGTTGCAGTCGGGGTCTCCTGGAAGCTGATGTGCTCCGTCCGGGGGCCAGGGCAAATCTAATTCGTCATCATCATTTTTATCAAAATAGAAACCACTTCCATTTGGCTTGCCCCATAAGAACAACCACAACCATGGAGGACCACAAGACTTTACTGTGTTCTGCCATATACCCAAGTTGTAAGGAAACACGAAATCGTCCTCAGTAAAGTTTTCTGGCACTATCGAATCTTGTCCGTCTTGGCTCTCTGTGTCTTCTTCATTCACCGTCTCTTCTTCTTCATACCCTCTAGTAATTCCTTTCCAAGATGCCAACTGGGGCATTTCTCTGCCTTTGAACATCCAGAAGTTTTTTCTAATCTGTAGCCACATCGCCTCACTTCGTACTTGTGACTGTATCCTCTCCATCTGCCATATCTCGATCTGTGTCATTCCCCTTGCCATATTTAATAAACAGCGAAATAGCAAGATACTTAGCGTAAGCAATACTAACCCCGTGATAGGAATAAGCACAACCACTGCCACAAGTTCTTTGTAGTCCATCAAGTACGAAGGCAAATTACGGGCACGATAATAGTCAACCAGACGAGAAACTAGTTGTTGAAATACAAAAGAGGTTCCTGCGATAGTGAAGATCAAAAATCGCATGAAATGGGGGAAATTTCCATATCCTACGCAGTTATAGGTCCAAGGGCAATGATGGTCCATTTTCAAAACACACCTATCACATGTCCTGCAATGATGACATCTCTCAGGTTTGTAGAGCTTGCATTTTTTACACCATCGTTTCCATTCTCCGGTCTTCGGTTCAAAATTCTTTGGCGGTGACCCCGGTTCCACTTTGATAGCCAAATAGTACGAAAGCCACACTATACAAGCATAGATTTCAAATATAACTTGCTGTCTTGTGCTCAATGTCTTGCGAAACAAGAAAAAATGTGCTCCATACGCCAGTCCTCCTATGAGCAAGCACGGTATCTAGACTAGGTTAACTAACGTCCTCTCTTACATTTCTCAAAGTTTCTTTTTAATCAATCTCATACTTACAATCACCCCCAACTCAGGGTACTTCAATTGGGCCACCATTTATGACAGTGGTCTAGCTACTTTAGCTATTTTTCATTTCAAAGTCCGATTAGCAGTTAAGATAATAGTGAGATAGCGAGTGAGTGAGAAAAAAAAAAAAAAAACAAAGTGACACAAAATCCCAATAGGATCCGCTATTATGAGAAAGTCTATATCTTGAGTGGCGTTCACGAAAAGCGCAGTCTTTATCTACAACATCATAGTGCCTACAGCAATAAGGAATTATAATTAAAGATGGTATGTTTTATACAATAGAGCCCAATGGTCAAGGCAATCGAAAGAAATTAAAAAAAAGAAGGGAAAAAAAAAAACAAAAGGAATTCTTGCTAACATAACAGACATCTATTGGTACAGGATATGACTTGTCAAATAGTATTTTTTCACCAGGTATGTATAAGAAATATTGGAGAGAAAACATGTCCATGTAAAAGATGGCAACAATATGAGATTTACTAACATTTACAGACGGTAGAAATTTCCAAGTAGAATATGCTATGAAAGCAGTGGAAAACGGAGGAACTTCTATTGGCATAAAATGCAAAGATGGTATAGTGTTGGCAGTAGAAAAGATTGTAAATTCAAAATTACTTGTACCTGGAAAAAACAGACGTATCCAGACTATTGATAGACACATTGGCGTAGCGTATTCGGGATTATTGCCAGATGGGCGCCATTTTGTTAATAGAGGTAGAGAAGAAGCACAAAGCTTCAAGAGTATATATAAGACATCAACAACGGTGCCTCAATTGATTGATAGATTAGGGATTTACGTACAAAACTATACCTGTTATAATTCTGTCAGGCCGTTCGGAATTGTTGCCATAGTTGGGGGTGTGGACGAAAGTGGACCCCACTTGTACATGTCTGAACCTAGCGGAACCTACTGGGGTTACAATGGTGCCGCTACAGGAAAAGGTAGACAGACGGCAAAGTCAGAACTCGAAAAATTAAAATTTGAAGAGCTTTCATGCAGGGAGGCAGTAAATATCGCAGCGAGGATTATTCACCAAGCTCATGAAGATAACAAGGATAAAGACTACGAGTTGGAAATTTCCTGGTGTTCATCGGTTGAAACTGGTGGAAAGCATGAATTCGTGCCTGATGATGTATTCCAGCAGGCCTCTAGGTATGCCAGAGAAGAGGACGATGACGATGATGACACCGAAATGCAGGAATCTGGTTGATAAACTAACATAAGATTGACAATTCCTTTACGTTTATTTTAAAAAATGCCCTTTACTTTTATTTAGTAGTTTAGCCCATAGATGCTCCATGGCTTTTGTCTGAGTACCTATCTTTCTCTCCAATTTTTAAATAAAAACTTCAAGAACTTAATCGATAAGTATGCTATTTTTTGATTTCGCGCGTACTCACAAAGTCTTTTCTTTGTATCAACTTGGAGTAAGAACTGAAACAAAAAGTGTATTGGACTATTTACCATTTGCACTTGACATCAGATGAAGCCTTTTCAATACTATGGAAACGGAGGAGGCTAAAGATGATGCCTGGAAAACAACAAGAAATGATACTCCTATGAGTACACACGGAGATGTTCTGGAGTATCAAGTTCACAACCAGAGCACCGAAGAAGAGACCCAGGAACCAAATTCTTCGAGTGGTTCATACGTTATAGGAGATTCAAATCGAAGTATGGAAAGTGAGTTAGATTCACAGGGGTCGGAAAACTTGAGCACATTGAATCGTAGAGAACAGAAAGTCGATCAAAAATATTCATTATTGCGAGACCGCATACCGAATCTAAGAAGAGAAGCTGCAGGATCACCAAGGGGGCCCTTGTACGAAGAAATTTTTCCTCTGGGCTCATCCCTGAACAATCAAACAGATGCCCAATTGGAGCAAGACCTGGATTTCGACGAGGACCTGGCATTCATTCAGCAAGCATTACCTTCAGGAAAGGAAGAATCCGCGTCACCCTGGAGGCAATTGAGGTCACTGTATACGAGTACGAAAGTTCAAGATAAGGGATCCAATCAGCCATTGGCGTCTAGACCTATTAACTCTCCAAGCTTTCTGCAACTGGCGTTTTCTCGCAATAAACCTAACCAAGTGGAACAAGCGCTTTCAAAACAGGTGATAAGCTATAGAATTCAGATTAAATTATTTAAAACATTTTTACAACGACTAATTGATAATACGGATGGGCGTCTTATTCATGTAAGTGAATTGACTCAAATGCAAGATAATCTCCATGGTTCGCCTTTGGCTGCGCTGCCCAAACGTAGCTATGGGACCGGGATTGGAAACTGCACTTCTGAAGAATACGACGAGCTTATGCGCTTAAATGAGGATCTTTACAAGACTGTGGAAGATTTCGAGCATGCCATTGAACAGAAAGACGTAAAATTGAAGCAACATGCGGAAAAACTTGAGGTGTGTTTGAATATAATCAATGAGATACTTAATTCTCTTATAAAGTCGCCTGCTTCTGAAACTCTAGACAAAGCAATGATACTGAAGTTTTCAAACTATGAACTAATGCGAGAAGAATCCCCTGAACTGAAGTTAGAAATGATACGTATCTTAATTGAGGAGTTGTTTCATTACAAACTTCCTGATAAGACTTCCTTCAAGCACTTGTCAATTCCACTGTCATTGGGAGAGAACGAGCGTTTAGAGATTTCGAATTACGTCTCTATTATGAAGGGTCTTTGCTCCTCAATTGAACACTTGCAAGAAAAATTCAGTTCTTTGAAACAAGCGTCACTGACGGTCGAAAAAAAGCTTCAAGAGGAAATCAGTCGGTCACGGCAATGTAAGCAAGACTATGATATTATCACCAAAAGGTTTGAAGATCACGTTGCCAGATTGGATCTGCTAAAACGTGAGAGCTTAGAGCGTTCACTGTATCTTGATGCCAATAGCCGCGCGTCTGCCACCTCAACGCAGGATTTCGTAGACCACGAAGAGTCGAGCGATACTCTTATGTCAACATTATTATCAAATGAGACCGATTCTAGAAATGTCAGTGTACCGAATACTAGGAAAAACGACGTTGTTACTACTAGGCACGATGAAGCTATTAGTTCCAAGGAAAAGAATTACCTTTATGAGCAAATACAGGCATTACAAGAAAAATATAGAGAATTAGAAGAAGATTCCTCCCAGAAATTATCTGAAATGGGTAATCAAATACGCAGTAAACAAAATTGCAATGGTATTCTCCAGGAGAAACAAAGAATAATAGATCAAATCAAGCATGACCTCAATGTTGCTGTGGATAAACAGAGACACCTCAAAGCTGAGAACATCAAGCTCACATACGCTAACGAGGCAAACAATAAGGATAAACACTCTTATCAGTCTGCTATAAATAATCTTACTGAGAGGATCACGGCTTTAACGGTGGAGTCCTCTCTGGCAGTAAAGCCTCAAACTATTGAGCAAATGAATAGACGAATTACTGTTCTTGAAAACCAAATCGGGGATTTATTATTATTAGATATAAAGGAGTTTCAGAGATTAATGAAATCATTCGTAATAATAGCTGATGACGCATCTTTGGTGGAACCTATGCGTAAGTTAGAGAGACTTTTGAGTGTCAAGAACCTATATCATGACCCCAAGCAAATGTCTCAGTTATGGGAGCAGCCAGAGGTTAAGACCATATTAAACAATCATAAGTCAGTATTTGACTATTTCGTGAGAGCAGTAGAAGTTATTGTCAATGATCATGTCAAATTATTACTCAGAGAGAATGACTCTACAACTAGAACGAACGACTACATTGCTAGATTGCATAAAAGAATAGATGAATTAAGTTCCTTCAATGACAACTTGTCTCATCAATTAGACCAGTTTGAAATTTCTGATCGGCCACAATCGAATGATACAGGAGGTAGTTCTCTGAGATTGAAAATAAGAATTGAAGAAGTCTCTAATAGATGGAAATCAGAAAGAGAGGTTAGAGTCTATGAAAACAAAGCGCTCCAGAGTAGAATTAACGAGTTAGTCTTGGAGAATGCGAAACTTAGAGAGCAAATCGACAAAGTGCAATAGAATCTTTAATTTTTTTTTTTTTTTTTTTTTAGGTTTATAAGTATCAATACAAATTACACAAAATCGTAGTTCATCAAAAAATTTTCGGCACCAGGTAAATTTATATTAGTACTGTATTTCTATAAGAGTAAAAATGCCTGAGCCGGATTATAAAGAATTGGAGAACCAAGTCCAGCTAGACGATATTGACTTCTCTGATTTGGAAGCTAAATACTCGGTAAAGTCACACTTAGGTTTGAACAGGTATGTCGTTGTGGATGGTGCTCCTATAGCACCGGAATCGAAAATACCAATTTTGATAAAGGTTTTGAGGAAGTTATTTAGCTCTGTAGGAGAGGTCGCTCCAGATGAAGAGGGAATATACATGCCGCTTAAGGATGGTAAGTCACAAGGGTTTTTGTTTGTCCAATTCAAGAACCCCCAAATGGCTGATAGAGCAGTACAACAACTTAACGGCAGAAAGTTAGACCAAAAACATAGGTTATTGGTAAACAAGTTAGAGGATATTGAGAAATTTTGCCATGAAGGAAACGTGTCTTCAGAGTTTGAGGAACCATATATACCACAATTTAAAGACCATGGTTACTTAAAGTCGTGGTTGCAGGATGAGCAAGGACGTGACCAATGTATGTTGCATATGTCTGACACAGTCGGTATCTATTATAACAGGAAGCAGAATGAACCTGAACCCGTTATTGAGCCAAGGAAAGGCTTTACTTCCAAATATGCGAAGTTTTCACCTAAGGGTACTTACTTGATATCCCTTCATCCACAAGGAGTGCAATCTTGGGGTGGTAAGGATTTCCAAAGCATTAATAAATTTATTCATAACCAAGCGCGTTTAGTGGATTTTTCTCCCAATGAGAATTACATGGTTACTTTATCACCTGTTCCTATTACTATTCCAGATGACCCGGCTGAGCGAGCAGAGTTTCCGTTCGGACCAGATAGCAGAGGGCATAAATTGGTGATTTGGGATTTAGCATTAGGCGAACCAGTTAGAACTTTTGCATTGCCCCCATATCTTGAAAATCAAAAGGACATGCCATGGCCATTAGTTAAATGGTCTTATGATGATAAATATTGTGCTCGTCAAGGACCTGATGCACTTGCCATATATGAAACTCCTTCTTTCCAATTGTTAGACAAAAAATTGGTTAAGATCGATGGTATCATTGACTTTGAGTGGGCCCCCGCTGGTGTCAAATTAACAAGCTCCAAAAATGACGAATTAGAACATATGTTGGCTTATTGGACACCAGAGAGTATAAACCAAACTGCTAGGGTTGTTTTAATGAAGATACCAACTAAAGAAGTGGTTAGAACCCTTAATTTGTTCCATGTAAGTGATTGTAAAATGCATTGGCAAGATGAAGGTAAACTCTTGTGTGTCAAAGTCGACCGTCATAGTAAGAGTGGTAAGACCGTCTTCTCAAATCTAGAATTTTTCAAACTTAATGAGAAGGACATTCCTGTCGAAAAATTAGAGCTTAAGGATGTTGTTATAAATTTTGCTTGGGAGCCAAAATCTGAGAAGTTTGTTACAATATCTCTTTTAGATGAGGGTAATGCCAATCCTTCCCCTAAAAATACTATCTCATTTTATGCACCTGAAGTTCTGTCAAAGGGAAATATTACGATTAAGAGCTACAGTTGTATCAAGCTGTTGACCGGTAAGACATGTAATACAGTCTGTTGGTCTCCTAAGGGCAGATTTGTAGTAATTGCTACAATTTCAAAGTCTAGTGGTGAAATCGAATTTTATGATTGCTCATTCGAAGATGAGAGACCAAATAGCAAGGATGCTGTCAAGGAAACTATCAAACTCTTGAAATCTGAGAAATACGCTGGAATGACAAAAGTCGCTTGGGATCCTTCAGGAAGGTTTGTCGCTGCGTGGTCATCTTCATGGGTACATACTATTGAAAATGGCTATAAGATTTATGAGTTTACTGGGAATCAATTAAGAGAAGAACTCATTGACCATTTCAAGGAGTTTGTGTGGAGACCAAGACCTGCTTCATTATTGAGCGCGGCAGATAGAAAGAAAGTCAGAAAAAATGTCCGTGAGTATAGTGTTCAATTCGAGGAAGCTGATGCTATGGAAGCTGATGCAGCTACAAGAGAAGCTATACTATCACGCCGTAGAATGCTTGACGAATGGAAACAATACAGAGCAAAACACGCGGCTAAGGTTTCTCAAAAATTGGATAATCAAGCTGGGGTTATCGAGGAAATCAAAGAGGAAATCATTGATGAAAAAGAAGAAGTTGTGGAGTAAGTTAATAAGTTTTCAACTTTTATCTTGTAATATCTCTTTTTTTACAGACATGAACTATGTACCGAATTATATACCTCAAATGCCCATAAGTACGCTTCGAAGGTATTTCTATCATAACAAATAAATAATCTCGATTCAGTCTAAGTACTAGTTGGCTCGGCTCTTGTACGTAATTGGACCCCGTGCCACTTAGATATCTCGTCTTTCAACACGCTATTTACCAACCTGTGTTGTTTTATCATAGGAATGCCTTTGAACTTCTCACTTTCAACTAGTATTGCGAACATAGATCCGCATCCTCCTGATATATCTTGCACAAGAAGGTTTGATGGCTCAAAAGACTCATCAAGCATGCTGTAAATTTTATTCTCATAGTCATTCATCGGTGGTCTTTCTTTAGTGGCAAGAGTTCGCAAACCTATTCCTCTAGTACCTATTACACCATAGTTGTAACCTAAGAGCTGTCTTACCAACCCCGCGTTGTTAAAAAGTTTCATCATTTTAGCTTTTTTTAAGTCTCTTCCAATTTACCTATTGTACATATATAATAATATACATGTATATATACACAATTTTTTTTTTTTTCACACTATTCACTATTAGTAGATTTAGCTAATGCAATGCAATGTCACAAGATAAAATCTCTATAGTGGTCTGTGGTGATGAGTTTGTTGGGAAGTCTACACTAATAGGATCCCTAGTTAAAGGTGTTTTTATTTCTAATACCCAGCATATTATTCCTCCAATTACTATTTCAAAAGACGATTACTGGAACAGTTATTTGGAAAGTAGGCTGGGGTCATATAAAACAAATATACACCCAAGCAAAGACGACTTTTCTAAAATCCTAAATAATAACAAGAAAGAAGGCACCTTCAAGTTTCTGAAATACATACCGGATAATACGGTAATTATCGATACTACGCCGTCAGATCATGTATCGCTCCAGAAATCACTCAAAAAAGCAGATGTAATATGCCTAGTTTATTCGGATCATTACACCTATCAACGTATATCATTGCATTGGATGCCTTTGTTTCGTTCTATGGGAGTCAATTTACCTATAGTAATATGTGCCAATAAGAGCGATCTAATGAGCAAAGAATTGTCCAAGAAGATGAAAAACCAGAATACCGAGGAATTTATACCGTTGATTAACGAATTCAAGGAAATTGAGACGTGCATTCGATGTTCTGCCAAATTAAATAAAAATGTGGTGGAAGCTTTTTACTTGTGCCAGAGAGCCATAACGCATCCAATCTCTCCTATCTTTGATTCCAAAGAAGGAAAACTAAAGCTTGCTGCCATATATGCTTTGAAGCGTGTCTTCTTTCTCTGTGATAAGGACCAGGATGGATATCTTAATTTTGAGGAATACTCCGATCTTCATATGAAATGTTTTGGTGACCCTTCCAACGTTGAAGAATATCGAACTATTTTGGAATCGATTAACAGAGTGATACTTGATGAAATCGATAAACACGGCTATACAAGAGGAATCTCGGAGGATGGTTTTATAATTTTGAATAAATTGTATGCGGAATTGGGAAGGCATGAAACAATCTGGGGGATACTTAGGACTTTTCATTATACCAATTCTTTATCTTTAAGTGATAAGTTCCTATTGCCTCATTTAGATGTTTCACCGAATTCCAGTGTAGAACTTGGTCCGATTGGGTATCGATTTTTGGTCGATCTTTTCCTTAAGTTCGATAAAGATAATGACGGTGGTTTATGTGAAGAGGAGTTGAGAAATCTTTTTCGACCCACCCCTGGTATTCCCAAGTTATGGCAAGATACGCAATTTCCTTCGTCAATTGTTTGCAATGAAGAAGGTTATGTGACTTTGCAAGGCTGGTTAGCTCAATGGAACTTGACAACTTTTCTTGATCATAAAACAACCCTTGAATATTTAGCTTATTTGGGATATGACGAGAAAAGCTCTGTTAAAGCCTTACGGGTAACCAAACCGAGAAAACTTAGACACAAGCACGGAAAAATTTACAGGCAACCTGTGTTAGATCGTAACGTCTTTAACTGTTTTATGTTGGGTGCGCCTAAGTCTGGTAAAAGTTCTTTATTAAAACTGTTTTTAAAAGGCTCTTATAGTGAAGTCTATTCACCTACGATCAAGCCAAGAGTTTGCGTCAAAGATATAGAATTAAGAGGAGGAAAGCAATGTTATTTGATTCTAGAAGAGCTAGGAGAACTTGAACCTGCTATCCTAGAAAACCAAAGACGGCTTGATCAATGCGATGTGATTTGCTACACATATGATTCTTCAGATCCAGAGTCTTTTCAATATCTTCTTGACTTACGTGCAAAGTATTCGAAGACTTTGGATCAAATTCCTGCTATATTTGTAGCTTTGAAAGCCGATTTGGACAAACAGGAACAACGCTCACATTCTCAGCCTGAAAATTATACAAGCGAACTATGCTTGAGTCCACCGTTGCATATTTCATCGAGTTGGACTTCTTCTTTGAATGAATTATTTATACAATTGGTAGATGCTGCCAAAGTGCCTGCGTCCTTTACACCGGGCTTTCGACGAGAACCTGATAATTTGAGCAATGAGAAATATAAGCATGTAGTCTTGGCCAGTTGTGCGGTTTCAGTTATGGCGGTCGTTTCTATTTATATTTGGAAGAGTTCCTTACAAAGCACTAGAATGAGCTGAAGTGCAATACAGTACCTCTTTTCCTTTTTTTTTTTTTTTTTTTTTTTTTTTTTTTTTTTTTTTTTTTTTTTTTAAAGAGTGAAAATTACTAGCTCATCACTTTTGGTTCAAGCATTCATTATTTTCATTAGACTTAAAATACAAGTACTCGCAAGAAATATGTCTGATAGCGAGGAAAAGAAAGTTACGGTGGATCAAGCAAACGCAAGTACCTTTGATTTAGGGAATCTTGCTACTTTTAATCCAAATCCTTTGGATAATCTTAAATTGGAAGAAAAGAGCACCCGTGAAGAACACTTGAGGGAAGTGACTAGAGATAGTACGCAATTATTGATAAATCAAATTTTATCATTACCAGTGAGTACGACAAGTGATTCGCTGGGCTCAGGAGGCCAGACATCTACGGTAACTTTAATCAAGTTACCGGAGCCTACTACAAGATTACCAAGAGAAAAACCACTCCCTAAACCTAAGCCACCTACTAAATGGGAGATCTTTGCGGCAAAGAAAGGTATCAAGCCTAAATCTAAAGAAGGTAAAATGGTTTTCGACGAAGAAACGGGAGACTGGGTGCCTAAGTGGGGATACAAAGGCCGTAACAAGAAAATAGATGATCAATGGCTTGTTGAACTTAATGATAAACCAAATGAAGATCAGGATGGACCAATAGATCCCAGGAAGTTAAGTCGAGCTGAAAGAAAGAAGTTAGTTAAGAAAAATACAATACAGCAAGCCCGTAATTTGAAAAATAACTCCTAATAGGCCCTCACAGATAAATAATTAGTGTTGTTGATGACAAAAGTCCAGCGAATTCTTAGTTTCTCCTTTTTGTTTTTTGTTTCCAAGTTCGCTGTCCTGAACAGAAACTAATTAATAAAAACATTTTGTAAAGGTTACCGAATATCGGTGAAAAATATATAGTCGAGGCCAGTTTCAAGGTATATGCCTGTTTGCTTGTTTGAATCTAGAGATTCTATGGTCTCTTGTTGAAGAAGAAAGCACTTGAATTTGCATAAGATTTTGTCGTGAAGTATATACTGCATATTTGTTATCATATCGGATTCTTCATTGATTTTATAGAATTGTAGGTTTAATCTTGGGAATGGCTGACTACAAGCTTGATGATTATGTTCCCATTATAGATGTATGTTAGTCAAAAGACTTTTTTTTTTTTCTTTTTACCGGTATTAACCTAATAGGCTATAATAAAAGTTGCTGATACCGAAGAGGTAAGTGTCAAAAGAATAAGAAATGCATTGGCAGGCTTATTTGGTGCAACTGTTGAACAAAACAAGGTACGTAAACATTTACCAGCTATTGATAGTTTTACTGGTTGTTGACTAATGCTTTTTTTTAGGTAGAGGTTAATGAGCTTATTCTCAGGCGATACAATGAGTATGTGGACAACGGCGGCGATGACAGGCAACTCGAAGACAGAATAAAGGATTTGGAAAAAGAGAACAAGTTGATGGCCGCTAAGCTCAGGAGCAAAAGTTCTGAAAAGGGAAGAGTGACAAAGAAAGCTCAAGGTAATCGAAAATCCCAGAATAAATCTACTTCCAACTCAAACCAAAAGAATGGCTTTTTCAAAGAAAAAGTAGTTTCTCCAGAGCTTCGGGAAGTTATTGGATTTGAACGCTGTCCGAGGCCGCAAGTTGTGAAGCAATTGTGGGCCTATATAAAAGACCATAATCTCCAAGATCCCGAGGACAAAAGGCAAATTATATGCGATGCTAGTCTCGAGAAGTTGTTTAAAAAAAGTAAGTTGTTTTCAATTTTTTTCATATATATACTTGTTGTCCGGTTAAGTTTTGTTTGACTAACTCTCAAGAAACTGTTGGAGCCTTCGAAATGAACAAGCTTTTAAGTAACCATTTATCTGAGCCGGACGAGGTTTTATCTGCGAGCGCAGAACGTCCCGAAAATAGTCTGTCGCATTCTGCAGTCCAATCCCAAGAGTCTCCCAAGGGACCACAGGAAGCTCCCGAAAGCGACATTGATGCCGATGAATCTAATCCCGAGTAGGAAGGTTGTGTACGGGATGTGAAATTAAAAGAAATAGATGGAATTAGAACAAGCAACATATCAAGAAATACCAATAAAGTACATGAAAGTATTGCTATGCTAAGAGGAATACCAGTTAAACTTTATCAAAATATCTTTCGTTATATACTGAGACCTTGTTTGTAGTAGTTAATAGTAATCAGGCTTAATGTTAGTATTATGCAGGGAAGATGTTTATCAAATATATTGAGACGTTAAAGAGTCGGTGCACTGAGAGCTAAGCTCAAGACAATAAATAGGGTAAACTAGATGCTGATTTGCAGTGAAGAGGAATTAGATAGAGCAAACAGCTTGGGTACGCAAAATTATTTGGCAGAAAATGATGAATATGAGGGAGTGGATCATAATAAATTGTATCAGAGTGTATTGAAAATATTAATTTTAGAGTACTGCAATGAAGTACGATTTCGGACTCCTATAGTAGAGGAAAGGTCGGAAAATAATGGCTCTAGCACATTCTCATCGTCACCTAAAAAGCATAACCGAAGTAAAATCGAGCAGGCTGAGACTAGGCTACCACCGCAATTAATAGCAAACTTGAGGAATCATTTAAATATGGTAACTATGAAAAAGGTAGACCAGAACTTGGATCCTTTAACAAGGCGTTCATTGTTGAGGCTTTATGGAGAAATGCTTGATCCTTTTTTCAAAGCGGAAAAACCGGAGTTCCTAATGATGAAGTTTGTCTCCGGGGCAAATAAGGAGATGCTAAAATTAGAAGACGTATCAAAAGAGCACATTAACACTATTGTATTTAAACAGACTCAGACCTTCGTAGGGATGTTAATCAAATTGATGCAGAAGGAAAAAAACAATGCTTCTGTTATCGCAAAGTTACGAGAATACGTGGACTCGTTAAATCCAGTGGACTCCGGATTCAAATCGAACGGCGCCAGTTCTTCGAACCCTCTTCACTATGGCCCAGAAGCGAAATACGTGCAGCCATCTTTTAGAACTAGCGATATGGACCAGGCGTCGATTGATCTCGTAGCTGAATTATTTAATATTGACAAAGTAAAAATACAGCAAGATATCTTTAAATTTAAAGATTCTTGCCAAGCAAAGTGTTTACATCGCGATATTGAACAGCTTTTGCTATACCTAAAGAAAGACTTAGGACAGTATACTCGTTCATCATTTGAAAGCGAAGAGGCATATCAGCAGTGGAAAAGTAGAGAAGAGTCTGGATGTCAATATCTTTTGAATAAGTATAAGATACCGGATCATTCTAGATTACTACCTGTTCCTCCGTTGGCTTCGGGAGAGAGCTTTCATATTCTTCCGTTGTCATCCAACGTCAAGAATTACTTTGTGGGCCTAGCCAAACTTTGTTTAGAGAACGACAAAGCTCAAAAAAGTAAGCTGAACCCTGTAGAAGATGGCGTTTTTCTTTCAAAAAATGTTACGAATTTACTAAAGTTATGTGCAATAATGTGGCGAATAGATTATCCTGCAAGAGCTGTTGCATTGTACACTGCTTCATGTCAAGCTAATAGGTTAGTGGATATACCCAACAATAGGAAATTAAAAAAGGTAAAAGATATTTACCCCATAAATGTGGATCAAATTAGTCTGATGTTTGCGTTTTGCCGACAAATAGTAGAACGTGGTAATCTCAGCTGGGTTGATAAGAAGCTGTGGCCTTTTGCTGAACGAAATCAATGGGTCAAAAATTTGAGTTACTCTTATAGTTGTACCATGCTCGTTATTAGGGACTCTTTAAGTAATGTTCTCAGTGAAAGTAGCAAACCGAAGTTTGCGCCTTACTTGGCGGTCTTGGGTAAGCACCTTGAATCCGATGAGCTCTGGTCAGCTGTTGAGGAGTCGTCACTACCTCAAAAGTGGGAAGCCAAATTGACGAGAACTGTGTGGAGATTAGCACAATCAAGGTATTCCGAAATACTCAGAAAAATACCAAGGGACGATTCACTTACCATAAAGCATGTTCTTCAAGTATGCGACAATATCATAGATGACGTGAAGTTTCTTCAAAAAAAGTACAAAAGCCGTTTGTTAGGTTTCTTAGAAGTCTCCAGTACATTCTCAACCGTTGTAACCGAAAAGTTTTCTAATGATAGTAAAAGCATTATAAAACATATTAAAAATAACAATAAGCAAAGAGGTGACTTTTTGCCTTATGCTGACATGATGGAAACTTATAAAGCTTTATCTGAAATAAGGTTTATTCATGACCGGGCCTCTTCACACACCTTTGCTTTTGATTTAGAAGGATACTTCTTTCCATATTTACTCAGCTGGATTGAAGAAACTAAAGAAAAGTTGATCAGTATAATAGAGCAAGCAATTGTATCAGATTCATTGAAACCAATAGACCTAGAACAGGATTCCAAAAAGCATAGCTCATCTATCATAGATATATTTGCAATGATAAAGAATTTTATAAATATAATCAAGGAGATAAACTGGCAAAATGAGTTCCAGCTTGCAATGGCCTATCTGGTGTTCATGAGTGGTGTTTCTAATGCCGCAATAAAATATTCTGAAATCATGGAGGAAAGAATTGTTAAAGAATTGGTGGAAGAAGACAGTGGCCTGGATGAAAAAGAAGGTGACAAGGAGAATGAAGATGCGACCAAGCCAAAAAATTGGATTGATGAAGTGAGAACTGTAGTATCAACAATACATTATGGCAGTAAGCTGAAATTAGAACAACCCTACAATTTTAAGCCCGGATTGTGTGTCGCATTGAATAACATTGCAGAAATGGTACTGTATTTGGAAAGATTAGAATACTTAATAGACCCGGAACATATTTCGAATTTGCTTACGGAATATGACGCAAGCTTTACTGACAGATGCATAAATCATGTTTTCACGATAAAAGTCAAAGGTGCCGAGGATTTGAAAGCTCAAGGTTATTCTAATTCTTTTTATCCTTACGTAACTTTGATCGACACGAAAACAAAGAACATGGTGGGAAGGACCAGAACAGTAATGACTGATTACAGCCCTTGTTGGGATGAAGAATTTGAGTTATCCGTTTCGGCGAATTCCACTTTATCCGTATCATTAACGGTGTGGGATGAAAGATATGGAACGCATTCAATATGTGGCCGAACTCTTTTAAAAATAGATCCCAAGAGATACCAGCATGATGGGTTTCCTAATGAGTCGTTCCTTGATTTGGACTCTGGGGGGAGACTTTTTCTTGAGTTTTCAGTGGAGAATGAAAGGAATAATCCAATCTTTTTCATGGGAAGAGCACACCGGAGTTTGAAAAGGTGTTTGGAGAGGTCAATTAAGCTCATTGTTGAAAAATTTTCCAAATTTATTCACCGATGTTTTTCCAGACAAAATTTGAAATCGGTCTCTGGAAATAACGGAAACTTGCATCCTACTCAAGACCAGATTTTTGAAGCTATGATACCGTTGTGTGACTATCTCAATTTAAATTTTCTGGTTTTAGCAGAGTATTTGACGAAGCAACTTCTCATGAGTGTCATGTTGGCAGCGTGGTCTGTTATAGTATCTAGCGCGGATGAGTTAGCTTTACCAAAGCTTACTTCCGCTGATTCGATTTCCAAACTTCTTTCATCCACGAGCAGTAGGACATTTGTCAATGAAAGTGGAGGTCGAAGCTGGTTATCAGCGGTTAATTTTGCTAAAGACGTTACAAGCACAATTTCCTATTCTGGTTTCGAACGCCCGTTAACAGGAAATGAAGTAGAGATATTATTGTCTTGGTTGCACTTTTTGTGCATAGATTTCTTTCATAATAGAGGTAATGGGCCTTCAGTTGATAGTTTAAAAAATGAACAATACCAATCATTGTTATTAATGCCAGTTTACTATGATAGGGATGCAGAGTTTTTAAAACATGAAGTCGATCTTTTGGCAGCTTCTTACATCTCTTTCTTGAAGAACAAGTATAGCTTCGATAATTCTTCGTTATCACGTAATCCTAGAAAAGCTAGGATCGGTACAATTTTGAGAAACAATAGCATTTTATTAAATGCAACTCGTAATTCAAGAGCAAAAGCGGCTAAAGAATTGAAGGAGGTGAGAGCAGATCCTGTAATGTTAGATATGATGAACGAAGATATAATATTGAGGCTTTTATTGGTAAAAGGTGAGAAGACGTTTGTCGTTCTGAGATTGGAAGAGAGAGAGAAAGCTTCTCGTAGAATAAAAACAGAGCAATTAGCTATAGCAATCGCCGAGGGTAAGTTTTCAAATTAGATTTTCGAAAGCACAGGTAAAAGAAAATTTCATGAATTTTTATATTACTATTTCCTTGGCACTGGGGCGCATCCCATATCCATATTGTAACAATATATACATATTTTCAAATATTATAATTAAGACTAACAAAGCGCATCTAATTTTCTTCCTGATGCAGAGTTATGTCGTCCGCCGTGCTATCGTTGCCTTCTGGCTGTGTTGTGTCATTATGTCCTTGTAATGTGGAATCATTACGAGCATGTGCATCTTCGTCCTCCTTCTCATCGGCGGGCCCACTTGGTACCTGTCTCAGCTCATCGTCGCTTCTGGATTCATCCAGTATCTCGTCAGATTCCTTTTCGACCACCGTTTCAGTATCTTTAACGTAATCGCGATAAGCTTTTGCTCCTTTCTCGAATAATACTTCCAATCTTTTCTCGCAAATTTCTTCAGCATAATTATTCTTTAAAAGCTTTTTCCAGCCAATTTCTTTATCTTCAAGAAAAGAATCAAGACGCTTCTCTTTTTCATTAAGGACTTCTTCATTGGCGGGTTGAGCTGAAAAAACTAAGTTCGAGGTAAATTCGTCATGACTATCCGTCTCGAAGAACAACCTATAAGTGTTTTCGCATATAGAAGCTTTTAAACCTGTATTAACAGTACCCTCGCAAAGATTTTCATCGACATCTTCTATGAAAGGCTCAAAGAAAGGTATATTGATCTTAGAAGCAGGGACACCTTCGGTTGGATGGGACATGATGTAGCTTGTAACATAGTAGTTGTACTTCTCTTCGGCATTTTCATGATCATTGATAGTCAAATCATCGAGGCTAACGAATTGTATATTCACAGAATGTTCCTTCTCTTTATATGTTATTTTGAACATGTTCTCATCGGCACCCATAAGAGATCTTACTTGAATGTGATATAATATTTGCTCCTTTGCTGTAGTGACAGGTTTTTCTCTATCAGCCTCGAAAAGTACCAACATTTCAGAGGTCTTAGAATCTGCTACTATTGTATGCATATGTTTTACTAAACCATGGACAACCTTGTCAATCGTATAGAGTTTATAGGCCCTGTTCCTATAGCCTTGGCGGAGTGTTTCTTCGAACCATTGATGTTCAAGGTTTCCCTCTATTAACCTCTCCGATAACTGCATCACCTGGACAAAGCAATCCCTATCACCCGATATTGCAATGTCCATATCTTCTAACTGGTGGGACACAAGGTTGAGATCTTTTGCAAACTGGGGAACCCTCCGGCTTCTAATTTCTCGAGATACCTCTTCATTGAGGTTCTCGAGCTCTTCCAATCTTTGATATAAAGTCGTTAAGTGGCGGAAAAACACATAAATTACTGTATTACAAAACATGTTATATTTGTCTCGTTTCTCCTTTGGTGCCTCGGCAGTAGCGGATATATCGTCTGTGCTCTCTCGTGGAGATGACGCGTTTATCCACAGTTCACTTAATGCATTGAAGTTTTCAGCTTCACTATTTTCTTCGCTCTCACTGGATTGCTGAGAAGGCGACTCCGCACTATCATCTTTACGTGATTTATTTCGTCTCTTCAAAACATCCTTCAATAAGTCGCTTTCACGATGTCTCTTTTGGCTACGGAAAGGTTTCTCTTTCAATTCCTTCAGCTTGACAGAACCATTCTGTTTTTGACCCTCGTTTTCCTTGTTTTTGCTCAACACATTTTCCCATTGTTCGAGCGACAATTCCAACTCTTCGGCCTGAATACCAAAAAAGCGGATTAAGAACAACTTAAAAAATTCACTTAACTTTTCTCTATCATTTGAAGAATAGCTTGAGGTATGGTTTATAAAAACTAAAGCCAACCTAAGAATTACGATAAATAGGTTGTAATCCTTAAAGCTATAATTCAATTGCTCTTGAGGTTTAGGCATCAACGGATGTAATCTCTTGTTTTGTTGTTCCATCTTTACTGTACTAATTTCACTTACTAGTTGCCTTGTAGTGAGTAACTTTTTATCCGCCTGTTTGAATGTCAATCCCAAATGATCCAACGATTTAAAGAAAACTTTCTGCTCCATTTCCCTCCATACTTTATTCCACTCTCGGTGTGCCCTCTTCCATTCTTCATCTTTCTGCTTCAATCTCTTCAAAACTACCGGTACCGCCACAGCTGGATTTTCATGCAAAGCTTCGATAACTTCAAGCCCTCTATCCTTGTCATATATTTTTCTTATAACTTTCTGATAAATGGTTGTTCCGTTATGATCCAAACCAGGAGGGAGTTTAAAAACGGCTTTCTGTTCGGGAGTCATATTGGCAATCCTATTAGCAATCGTTTCTAAAGTCTGAATAGTTCTCAAATTGGACTCCATAAAATAATCAAATTCATGCCTCTCTTCTTCAATTTTAAATAATATCTCTTCGTATTGGTTCTTACGGTGAGCTATAAAACCTGAATCTTCCGAAGCCCACGTTGGATGACCAACCCATTCATCATTCAAAACCTCCCAACACATCTCGTCTCTTCCAGAGCACGGCATATAAGTCTCCCATTTAGGTAGTTGTCGATATGATGGTCCATATGCTTTGCATAGTGACAATTCTAATTGATGTTTCTTGAAAGTAATTGATTCAATACTTTTAGTTTTTTCCTCGTAACCTACAAAGTTCTTGAACCAATTGACAAGATCTGGGTGATTGTCACCTAGAAAAGATTCTACCCTTTCCACTAATGTATCTCTATCAAGGATATCCTGTGAATACAAGTTGAGAACTTTTAAAAATTCGATGTAAGTTTGCTTGTTACCGATTGCCTTTTTAACCTTGTCGAAAAAATTAAGTTCCTCCAGCAATGATGACGATTTGACATTTTCTGAAGGAGGAACTGGTTCCGGAATACCAGGTACCAATGCTGGGTTGTTTGTTCCAGCGCCTCCTTTAGATCCTTGAGCACCTTTAGGCATTTTACTAACCGCAGGCCCTGGGCCAGACCGCATATTAGAATAACCAATTTCGGGACCCCCGGTGCCAGCAAAAGCTCCTTGATCCGAGTATGAATCACTTCCTTTCCTTTCATACTCAGACTTCTGATATCCTACACCTTGAGCATCTTGCTCAATCCCATATCCAGCATAGTGATTCTGTGGTCCACTAGGACCTATAGCAGATGCCGGACCAGAATGTGGGTGAAAATTCCCAACAGGTGGTAATTGAGTCACCCCATTTGGTGGTGGGTAAAACAAATCACCATTAGAAGCCTGATTTTGCTGCTGCTGTATTGCATTGTTCGTGTCAGGCAAAAAGTGCTTAAAGTCATTTAGCAAATCTGGTGATCCCGAGAAGAGCTCAGTGACTTGATCGTATATTTCGCCAATTGGTTTTTGTTCACGTTGATATGTTTGCAATATTTCTAGGAATTGTTTATAAACATCAGGCTGATTAGCAAACCTAGTTTTAATTTTATTAACATAAGATATAGCATGGTTAAATTCAATCTGACCACCTCCTCCTTGCAGAGGATCAACTTGCTCAGGAATATAGCCGCCTGTCCCTATCGGCTGACTATTTTGCATATCCTGCACATGACCAGCATAGTCGCTCCTTTCCCAAGGTTGTCCAAAGTTTGTGTTCGGTCTGGTGGTAGTTCCAGTAGGTGTCGTTACTCTTACAGGGTTAGGATCTGAAGGATCTGAAGAACACTCAATCCTGTACCCAGGCGGTAAAAACGTATTGAAGCCTTGGATCAAATTGGGATGACCACGGAATAAAGTAGACACTCTATCTATGACACCAGGAGTATCAATACTAAAATTATGTTAGTGACATTGCTCAACACAATTGTATAGAGAAAAAAAAAAAAAAAAAAAAAACATACTATTGTGACTTGAAGTCTTTCATTATGTCCAAAAAATTATTATAGACATCTGATTGATTGTAAAATTGAATCTTGACTTGATCCAAATAGGACAATGCATCCTTAACGTTCAATGGACGATAGACATTTGTAGTAGCCGATCTATTTGGCATTACCTGTGCCATAGCAGGCCCTGTCTCCGGTAAATGACTCTCCATATTCAGAGCCATCAAGCCTGATGTCGGTAATTGCCCAGAATTATTCAAAACAATATTTGAAGGTCTCCTGAGTTCTTGGGGATGGCTTTTCTCAGTTGAAACCTGTACAGTTAGTAATGATCTTCACTCTTCTTCACAAGTTTTTACTTCTCATATCGCAGAATAGTATACATACTTGACTGATATTCATCTGCTCTCCAGCAGGATTAATAGATGGTATATTAAACCCATGTCCAAGTGGGTGATTTCCCGCTCCATTTCCAAGACTCGGAAGAGTGGGCAACGGATAGAGAGATTGATTTCCTTAACTTGGTTAGTCCTAATCCTATCTTTATATAATCACACTTCTCCCATATTTTAAAGCATAAGTGCATGTCTAATAAGAAAACTTACCTGTCTCTAAGGTGGCTGGCGGTGGAAGTACCGGCGGGTTTTGACTAAAATAGTTAGTATGCGTGTTACAACATAAGTCTTGAAATATCAATCTCAATACCAATATTCCGGTGCAAATGTGATACTCGATAAAATACATACTTCATTTGTTGTCCAAAAGAGCGTTGCTGCCGATTCCAAGGATCTTGTTGACTTGCCATACTAAATATATTCTGACACTAGGGTCTCTAACAGTTCAATTTTTGCAATCTTATACAGTTCGCAAGAGTTGTGAATAAATATATTAATCCTGAGGTCTCTCACCAGCTATCCTTGCTCTTTCCAATACTGTCCTTCTACCAAGTAGTGCTAGATTACAATGATAGTAGAGGCCAGTTCAAAGCTTAATCGAGCAAATTACCTTGTAAGCCGGGTAAAGTCTTTTTTTTTTTTTTTTTTTGATAGCTTTTAGTATCACCAGTCAGCCCCGATTTTCTATTAAAAAAGAAGAATAAGTTAAGCAAAATAGCTAGTAAGCAAGGAACCTGCTTTAGATGAAACCTGAAATATTCCAGTCAAGATTGACCAAACCAGCTTCATTCTGGGGGATATAATTGTGCTGCAACTAGAAGAGAGTAAGTCACGTGATTAAATAGCAGACAGGTATCACCGATTAACAGATTTCCCATCATAAAATATATTGAAAGAGAGGGTGAAATATGAATGCACCAGATAGATTTGAGTTATTCATACTACCTGAAGGGGTAGACAAGTATGCTACTTTTAAGACTACCGCAAGAGAAGTTCGTGAATGAGGCAGTTACTAACTAATTTAGGGTCAAGATAACACCCGATACCAAAGTGCCCAATGCAGCTATAGTTAAGATAGAAAGAGAAGATCACACGTTAGCTAATTTGTTGAGGGCGCAGCTCTTAAAGGATCAAAAAGTCATCTTTGCTGCTTACAAGGTCGAGCACCCGCTTTTTCCTAATTTTGTTTTGAGGATACAAACAGAAGAGGGTTATTCGCCAAAGGAAGCATTAAGAAATGCCTGTTCGGGGTTGATCGGGGAGTTAGATATCGTCAAGACCAGGTTCAAGGACGAGTGGGCACTTAAGTCCTTATTAAATAATAGTAATGACTTTTGAAAGAGGATTTTAAATAAATTGCTGCAGGTATCATGGAAGGATCTTGATAGTCGATCAATAAAATGCACAGCTTGCTTGAACTTCAAGACGGATTAATAAAAAAAAAAAAAAAAAGAAA
>JAJLZR010000021.1:290516-321341 GCA_030572315.1 [Candida] glucosophila | reverse complement strand
AAAAAAAAAAAAAAAGAGAGAGAGATTGCAGCACGAGAGTTTCGCGTATGGTCTCCCACTACACTACTCGGTCTCGCTCTTAGCAGCTTAACTAGAAAAGGCGGTTTCTTTTTTAGGCTTGCTTTCCAAACGTGATATTGAGAAGGAGCCGGATCTTTCGATTGTGACAATGGTGGTATTACAATGTAGTGTAACGACGTAGTGTACTACATATGTGGATGTGCGTCATAGTTGTTACTTAATTATTAAATAAAGTGGAATAGCCAACTTTTTGAAGACTTTCTTTGTGGGAATACTTCCTTCTTCGTAAGACGAATATATGGTTATAGTTTTGGATACATATATCCACTAGTTTTCGATAATCTACCAATGTTTGAGGATAGTTCTTTGTTTAGCCAATCAGCAGTGCAGTTAGTATGGTTTTAGAGTAGATTACTTTGGAGGAGAGATTACTTTGACTTGGGCGCTCTTTTCATACTTCATGGAATATAATAAAGCTTATCATTCGTTTGAATACAGAGGAAAGAGGATTACCCCACGTGTATGGCGTCAAGTGTAGGGCATAGGTGCCAACTTTTTTTTTTTTTTACTTTTAAATTTTGCTACTGTTTTTTATATTCGTATAATTTTTGTAATTTTTCCTGATTGTATTTATTTTGCAACTTTCGTTCAATAATAAATATTTGAATCTAAATTGTGATAGTTCATGATAAAATTGTAGCTTCATTAATTTATCCTGTCTTTATCAAAACTGCATCTTAACATTCGCCTAATAGTGAGAAAGAAATTGGCTTCGATGCCTCCGTTAAATAAAGTAAGTAAAAGCTAAGCGACATATGCCCACGAACAGAACAAAACAAGGCCGCGGCATATAAGCCTTGATACGCTCAAAGCATCTCCCTCAAAGTGTTAAGTTTGGGAATGGCCCTTTTGTCAATTCAAATATGATCTCTTTTTGGGTCGGGGTTGGTCAGCTAAGGTGTAGGAGACAGTGCCGATCAGGGATTATACCTACGTCAACAAGCCTGGCGAGAATGCGTTCTAGGTGGTCTCCAACACTCTTCTTTTTTAATGTGTATATATATATATATATTTTTTTTTTTTTTTCATTTCCCTTTCAAATAGCATGTTTTGGCCATATCGATTTTTTCGTATATTTCAATTCCATACGAGCTGCAAAAGTTAACATATATTCAATTTAATGAAGCCGGGGTGAGATATACTGCAATTTGTTGCCGCTCCTTATCCCACGGTTCTACTGAAAAATAACTTACAAAAGTGAATTTATATGACTTCTAAAAAAAAAGATATGCATTAAGAAAGGATGGCTCATGCAGCTCCGCCATAGGGATTATAGAAAACCAAGGTAAGGTTTTTTAATGCTATTATTTTCTTCGATATATTGAATAGGTAGCTCGAAGCTGGTAATATCTGTGATATACACCCAGCACCACAGAATTAGCTGTTAACCCTTCATGTAGTTTTCGTTGTATTCATTGGCTCTTACGAAGAATAAGAAATTAATATTAAATATTGCCAAAATTATATTGGATTAAATTTTCGTTGATTTTCTACCGTGATTTTCCTTTTGTTTCTCTCGTCCGTGCTGGTGCTATCTGCGGTATATTTATAATGAGCATATATATATATATATATATATATACATCATCTACTAGCAATGTATGCGCTAATGTAGAGCTCTCGTTCTTTGAAACCTTTTTTTTTTTTGTTTTTTTTTTTTGATTGCTCTACTTTAGAAGTTCGAACGCTATTAACAAACACATCCCGTTGACGATATAAGCCGCAATTGTGGTTGTCCTTCATATTCTCAGATTGACTTTGACTAAGTATTTTCTTCGCCCTATTCAAGTTCCTACTGGTCTCTTCTTTTATTTGGGGATAAGATAAGGATCTACTTCAGCTACACGTTTTAGGAGTAATTAATTACGTTCTACGACTAATGGCAATTACTTCCAGCTAGAACAATATAGATTGATCTTCATGAGACTTTCCCAACAATTAGATCTACATAATAAAATAGATTATAAATTCTTTTATATTAAATAATTCGGGGTTTTTTAGGATATAAGCATTATCAGCTGTCTCGGTGGAACAAACAATCTTCTTTTAGTTAACACAGGATAGAAGCTAGCTTCAAAGGCTTCTTGAAATATCATGGCCCACGGTTAACATGAGTATTGCATATAACACTTCAACAAACAAACTACGTAATGTTATGTAAACCATTTTGTGAACTATTTGTACATTCACTTGAAGACATGGCTGTCAGTAGAAAAGACGTTATAAAGGCAGCACTATCACTTATATTTAGGAAAGATATCGATTTGTCAATTCTCCGGACTTACTTTAGCGATGATTATGAGCAATATGTAGATGATGAATTTATTAACTATCGCGACTTCGTTAAACACGTTGAGAAAGTAAGGGAGCTAGCGGAAGACTTGAAAATAGATTTCCTTCAATTGATTGAAGAAGGCAGTGTCGTGTTTTCGCGACATAAAGCTACAACAATGATACATGGAAAGTTAACTACTTTGATTGTGTTCGCTGAATTTCATGTAAACGAGTATGATAAAATTTCTAAATGCATAGAAACTACATGTCTTTTAAGTGGAAATAAAGAACACGAGAACCTAGGATCCACTAAATAAGGGGTCGATTTTCTATAATACGATCATGGCTTCCATTGTTAATCTTTAATGGACTACGTGCGTGCGCTCTTAAACGTATAACCTTGTCAGGTTTTAAAGAGGCACATTTTTCTGTTAACTGAGTTTTTTATATTTCTATAAGCTTATTTAGATGTCTATGCGGAATTGAATTTAATGAATTCCTCAATTGAAGCAGAACTTGCAAGAGTAGGTATCACTGAAAAGATAGAGAAGCTAAGACGTACACAAGATTACACAAGGCTAGCAAACTTGGTGAAGTGACGCAACAGAAGAAACTAACTTAAAAATATAAGATCGGTTGAGTTTTTTTTTCCTGCAAAATCATTTGCAAACATAATCTAAAATTATCACTATCATACCACCAATTTACTGTAGGAAAATAAATTATACTTTAAGAAAAAATAGCTCTAACGGTGGTCTATCTATCGGGGCCTCTTAAAAAGTTACATCACGAGCCGAACCACCGGCCATTTGAGTTAAGCTGAAGTTTCAAAGGAAAACAACGTGACTCATGGGCCATCCTGTTTTACCGAAAGCCTTTTATAGGCCCCCAAACAGGTGAGGTCTATTTTGCTTCACTACTGCCCTCTATTCATCTCGGACCAGGCTTGCGCGTTTCTTGCGTCACGCATTTTCGGAAATTTCGCTTCGCATGGAAAAGTTTATCTATCGGACGGACGAATGTTCCACGGCCAGTTTTAATATACAGGATATCGTTGATAGAATGTTGGCTCCGATGCATGTCCCCCTATTCACACGAGCACAATCATCACACATCCCCACTTTACGTAAATACCTATTCCGGAACACTTCGTACCACTCGAAAGGTATAGCGTGTAGATTTACCTCTGAAAATTGTCGTTAGAATTTTTTCAACATAAATCATAAGTTAGAAAACGAAAAGATGCAAATTCCAGCTACACAAAAGGGTGTTGTCTTCGACAAGAATGGCGGTCCTTTGGTCTATAAGGAAATTCCCGTTCCAAAACCTAAGCCTAATGAAATTTTAGTGAATATTAAGTACTCAGGAGTATGTCATACTGATTTACATGCTTGGATGGGTGATTGGCCATTACCAACTAAGTTGCCATTGGTTGGTGGTCACGAAGGAGCAGGAGTCGTTGTCGCTTTGGGGGATGATGTTAAGGGGTGGGAAGTAGGTGACATAGCCGGTGTCAAGTGGCTCAATGGTTCATGTTTAAATTGTGAGTGTTGCGAAAATATGAACGAATCTAATTGTGGCCAGGCAGATTTGTCTGGTTACACACATGATGGATCTTTCCAACAGTACTGTACAGCAGATGCGGTTCAGGCAGCGAGAATTGCAAAAGGAACCGATTTGTCTGGTGTTGCTCCTATCTTATGTGCCGGTATTACTGTATATAAGGCTTTGAAGACGGCCGATTTGAAAGCTGGACAATGGGTCGCAATATCAGGTGCAGGTGGTGGCTTAGGCTCCTTGGCTATTCAGTATGCAAAAGCAATGGGCTATAGAGTATTAGGAATCGATGTTGGTGAGAAACATGATTTTGTTAAATCATTTGGAGCAGAGGCCTTCGTTGATTTCACCAGTTCCAAAGATATAGTGGGTGACATTAAGAAAATTACTGAAGGAGGCCCTCATGGTGTCATCAATGTTTCTGTTTCTGAGAAAGCTATATCTCAATCATGTGAGTATGTGAGAACTAACGGGACTGTTGTATTAGTCGGACTTCCAAATGCGCTTCTTAAAGCATCAGTTTTTGACGTTGTTGTCAGATCTCTTAATATTAGGGGTTCATATGTTGGAAATAGAGCAGACACCTCTGAGGCTATTGATTTTTACTCTAGAGGATTGATTAAGTGCCCAATTAAAATTGTTGGCTTAAGTGAATTGGAAAATGTTTTCCATTTAATGAAGGAAGGAAAGATTTTCGGAAGATACGTTGTAGATACTAGCAAATAGTGTGTTTATGTGAATAATGGAATGATTTAAGTAGTATGAGCATAATTATGTTAGTCCTAAAGTAATAGAACATTGTTTTGCTTACACCTATGGTGAGTTTGAGAAGGTTGGAAATGGAAGTATTCTAAATGTTCGCCTTGGAGAGCCTCAAGAGAGCTATTTTCATGACGTTTCCAAAAGGGATGCTGTTTTTTACAAGTTTGCAACTACTGTTGCAAAATTTTAAAAATACTTCTCATAAAAAAACAAAAATTAAATAAATTGAAGAAAATCAATACGTAAATTCCTAATATGTGACTACGCCGGTCCTCTTAACGCTTTTCGTCATTGTTACTTTCTACCCATAATAACTTTATATCTTCGTTCACTCAAGTTCTAACACTACATATCCTTACTTTTGTTCTTACTAATTTTCCATTTATGATAAATTTTTGTTTTTATTCCCTCTATTTCTTCTTCATGAAAATACTTTCCACTAAGAAAAATGATATCATTCACTTCGACAGTCATATTATTGTCAATTTGAAGAAGTAACACACTTTCGCTAATTTTATGTCTCGGTTTCTCAACCCTTACGGATATCACACACCTACCAATTTTTAAGTTACTTATTACCCTATAGCCTTCATAATCTGGTAACGCAGGATATGCCAACATACTAGCATCCTTACGCTGGTCCACGTCAGATAAATTATTCAAAGGGTTGTCACGTCGTAAGCACGATTTAACGCCCTCATCGACATCACAATTGTTCGGTAAGTGCATCATGCAATCGAAGTTGTTTATCCTGAACCAATTCAAGAAATGATATATATAACTTTGTGCCAACAATACAAATTTAGCATTGGTAAAAATTCTAAAATTGTCTGCCAAGGAACTAGCCGCTGAACCAAGTCGTCGGTGAATGGGATAATCAGGTTTCTCAAAATTAGACCTTCGTCCAGCATAGGGACGCAGAATTGTTTTGTTGTTTCCATAGGGCCTTGATTGCTCATGGAATGCTAGTATCGAATCTTTGATATTCGATACTAATACTTTTGATTTTTTTTCTGGTTTGTTGTCTGACTTCTCTTCATTACTGTAAATATTTGTTTTATCGGTGAGTATACACTTTTTTTTAAAGGCACCTGGATTTTTCAGTGTTGCTGGTGTGGTTCCTGACTCAGAAGCGATGCCGATGCTAACCTTATGGCGTTTCGGGCTTCTCATTAGACTTTCACTTTTATCTGTTTATCGCAGCGGTCTTTGTCAGGAACACACGTATAAAAAAAAAAGAAAAATAAGTCCCCAAAAAAATCACACAGTATACATTGTCCTAAGGCTTCATACTACTTTTCTTTTTTTTTTTTTAATTAAACAAATAAAGTTCACTTCTCCAAGAGTACACCCCACAACAGGTATATATGCCAAGCTTAAGAAAAGAATTTCATCAATAGTATTACTTCAGAAAAGCTAGCTACTTAAATCTAAAGTTGCCTTGCTCTGAGCACACATATATGTTAGATGCAGTACTTAGGTAGACTATAAATTGTTGCTTGTCGACTTACAATTAATTTAATAGTGTAAAGTGATGTCTACTTGGGATCAAGCAAAATTTGCGTTACGGCCTAAAAGTAAGGGATTCCATCTCATAACAGAAGAAATCATTCAAAACGTTCCTCAAATAAGGGAATATAAAATCGGCCAACTTAATTTGTTTGTGCAACATACTAGCGCTGGATTGACGATAAATGAAAACTACGACCCCGATGTGCGCACAGATATGATCAATATATTTGATAGAATCGTTCCCGATCACGAAAAATATATACACATTTTAGAGGGACTTAACGATGCAAAATCTCATGGACAGGCTAGTATTACTGGTATTAGCGTCACTATCCCTATCAGTAACGGTAAATTGGCTTTGGGCACTTGGCAGGGTATATATCTTGGTGAGTTTCGAGACAATAGACCAGCCAGAAAAATTGTTGCTACAATTAATGGAACCAAAAGTTAACTTAGTCTGAAATAGTACAACTCAATTAGGTATTCTCATATATCATTATGCTGTAGTCTCTAATGATGTTTTCTCTTTCTTCCACTATTTTTTTTAGGGTATGACTTAACTCGTTATATTTTTTTAAAGTTTCATCATATATCAATGTCCACCACCCACTATGTCTCAAACATTTCTTGCGCTCATGCACGCAAATAGTACCATCCAACCAAGAGTCGTCTGACAAATCTTTACCCAAAAAATCTAAGATATTTTGTATTAGGTGTTTGGATTTTTCATACAAATTCTCACAGTTGATATACCTTTCCATTTCGGTCTGGAGTGATAAAGCGCTAGGATCGTCATATATTATTTTACGATCATAAAGACATAACTCAAAAGTTCTACTTTTGTTGTTCTTTACTTTTTTTTTAATATTTTCTTTTTCAAGATTTTCGTCGTCATTTTTTAGAAATTGTAGAACTGATTCATTTATCATTTTCTGCGCCTCCTTCGCTTTATGCAAATATGCTATTTTGAGATTGTAATAATTCATTTGGTTATCGAGACTTTTAAGATGTTTATCATTCAGTAAAAGTCTATTCCTCACATCAACAGGCAACTCAGAGTTTTGAAAACAATTTTTACCAGCTTCCACTGCTTGTGGCAATTTAGGGAACTCACGACCCAAGCTGTACAAAGCATGACATGAATCTGATCTATAATTGCAACTTTCTAAGATACTTTTGACCTGATGCATACTTAACGTGTCCTCCTTGTTACTTCTATCCCACAAATATTGTCTCATAAAAATTATGCCGTGTTCATCACAACAGTATTTAGATTTCGAATCAGACCTAATAGGTTCCCAACAAGAATTTAACCTGCATTTACGTTTCCATTTGGTATATCCTACTCCCTTCCAACGACAGAATTTGCAGAAAAATTTTAATATTAGTTTAGAGCACTTTTCATTTATTCTCATGCACTTGAAATGGAACCACTCATTGCAACCATCGCATGATATCATCATCTCTCCGCCATGATCAGGCTGTCGACAGATGCAATATAGTTCCTCACTTTCAAGACTATACTTCGGGCTATTGCAAAATTTTTTGTATTGCTTAGAAATTTCCTCGAAAGATTCCTCATCTTGAGCTTCCGGATCAGTTCCCACTACATTTTCTGATGTCGTATAATCATTATCGTTCAGCTCACTTTTAATAGAAGCAGATGGGGAGAATAGCTTGCGCTTTTTCTTTGAGACATTGTCTACATCATTCACCAACATGTTACTACGCAGCATGTTTTCTTCAAACTGACTTTTTTTTACGTAGAGAATCTACGTATAGATTATACTTAAAAAATTGTATACAGGATCTTGTAGACAAACACAAGAGATAATGATTAAATAATACAGGGCTTTTTATTTCTTTGATTCGACTCCACTTGAGTTCGCAGATTGATTATCTTGATCTTGACTTCGATGATTATTTTCAGAATCTTCTTCTGAGACGATTGTTTTGGGTTTCCATACCTCAAGAAGATTATCATCTCCACAAGAACCATAGAGCCCCAATTTAGGATGTACATCTACATCGTTGATTCTATTAATATGACCACCATGAATAAAGCTTAGACATGGATCGTCGTTTCTGGATTGTTTTTTCCTCGAAGACTCATTATTTTCACCACTTGGATACGCAAAATACTCGTCCAACTTACTTAGATCCCACAATAAAGTTCTCTTATCCAGGGCCCAGCTATAAAGACCACATTTGTCTAGCGGATTCCACTTCACACCTAGAACACTGTCACTGTGACCAAAAAGTTTTCTTATAGGTTCCTTAGGATATCTTAAATCATATAATGAAACAGTGTTATCTTTTCCACCTACAGCAAACAAAAAAGAAATATCGGGATGGAAGGCTATCGAATTCTGAAGTTGTTTTTCAGTAATAGTTATTGCAGGGTTTTCCTGAATGTCAGCCCGTGTGTCGTGGATTTGAATAGTGAAATCATCTGCTACAGAACCAAACATAAAGTCGGTGTTCTTGTTGTCGGAAATTTCATTAATAACAGCGTTATGTGATTTAAAGCCCTTTATAGGAGTCGAAGGCTTATTGATGTCCCACAATGCAATTTGCGAGTCATTGGCACCTGAGAGAAAATGAAAACCATTTGTCCAGTCTAATGCAAATCCTTCTAGCTTATGGTACTTAAACTCGACTGGGTTTCTAGTCGTCGTTAGATCATAGAGATGGACAATACCCTTATTATCAAAAGTAAGAGTTAATTTGCTATCCGGAGAGACCTTCAATTTATTAATCTCACCGTTGTGTTTCCAACTTGATAAAATTCTGAAGTTATCTGATTTATTCACATTTGACGTGGGAACTGGAATGCTCTGCGACGAAGAGAATTTCAAAAAATCTGGTGCAAGGGTACTAGCAACAGAAAGGCTTCCTAGTTTAAGGTAGTCTTGAGAATTCAGAGAGGAGTTAGTACCAAATAAAAATCTAATCTTAATACTGTTCTTGTCTTCACTGACTTCATAATCTGGTAACCACTGTAATGACAAAGACAGAAAATCTAAAGCATGTGTATGAATAGTATCATATAATAATGGAACGGTCTTTTTCCATATCTTGAACTCCTCATTAACTACTTTTTCTCCCAATTGTTGCTCCTCCACTATGTCGGATTCATTACCCTTCATCTCTGTCTTTAAACCCACTCCCGTTAGAGTGCGCAATGATTAAAACGTGCCAGCCCTTTTTTCTTTTTTTTTTTTTTTTTAATTTTTAAATTTTTCAATATAGTATAGATTGGAGCTTAAGTCGTGTTCAGAACACCAGACTTGGTTTATCTACCTCTTACTTTGCATCAGTAGATTATTACTTTCATCAGCACCTGAAATTTGCTACTAATGTATGTTATCGCTTTACTGTATTGCAGTATATAAGGTGCTATAAATACAAGAAAATTTCATCAACTTCTCTGATTTACTTCACCTAAACTACATTTTCGCTTAATTCGTTTATCTCTTCGTCGTCACTTTGATTGAGCCAGTGGTCAAATCCTATCACAGAAAAGTAGATTAGAATGCCGCCAATGACACTTAATGTGAGCGCCAATTTCGTTACTAAGTGAGCATGATGTAACATGAATGGTATTCGTAATCCCGAAACAAGCAAAAACGCAGATACAAATTTAGCCATCTCTTTAAGGAGGAGAGTCTTAGACGAAGTATGTGGATCGAAATTAAAATCATAATCACTTTTGTCTGTAAAATAAGTGGCTAACATTATAGGCAAGTGTGCTAAAGCAAAAAATATGCCTATCAAAATTGCATACCAGTTATCGCTTATACAAGCTGTCATAATCAATAGAGAACCTAAAGCTAAGACAACTGAAAGCCATATAATTTTCTGAAGCGGATTGAACGTCATTTTTTTCGAATGTGTCAGTTAAGTGGCATCGTTAATTCTTCATCCTTTATCACCCGAGAACCAACATCGCATAACTACTACCTGCATACAGTAAGTAGCTGGAGTCAATGTTTTACTACAAGGATAAGACTATCGCCTAATTCTAATGAAATCCATAGAATACGAAGAAATATTAGGGTATAGAGCTACAAAAAAGGTGAACCATATGGCAGCATCGCCTCCAGGTTATTCTGAGGTTGTGTTGAAAGAGAAAGAACGGTTACCTTCTAAAGCTGAAAATCAGAACGACGATGAATTGAAGTTGAAAAAGGCCTGGGACATAGCCTTGTCGCCAGCAAAGTCCATACCTATGAATTTAGTTATGTCGTATATGACGGGAAATTCTTTGCAATTGATTCCAATTATGACGGCGGTGATGTTGTTTTGGAATCCATTGAAGGCAATTTTTACATCAACGAATATCCAATTCAAGACATTGGGGACAAAATCTAACTACGAATTTCTCTATTTAAAGGTAATATACGTAATGAGTCAGGTGGCTTGTATGTCAATAGGTATATGGAAATTACATTCGATGGGTCTAATATCTAATAGTGAAAGTGACTGGTTATCATGGAAAAAACCTTTTGAATACGTAGAGACTTCAATTATTTAAGGCTGAGACTCAACTTCTTATAATAAAAATCATGATTTTGCTTCAATAGCTTTATCAAATATTTTCTGTAAATTAAATTTCATTAATTTGTCATAATCATTTACAACACTCATACCGATATTACTTTTATAGCATTCTACGAGAATAAGCTTGTCGTAATTTTTCAAGTCAACCGAATGCCCATGTTCTTTTCCAATACATTCAGCAATAGTCCTTATTATTTCTTGCGATGACATTGCATTGAAATTTCTTTTGGAGACACTTATAGCAAATTTGAGTGGCGACTGATCCTGCTCTGCATGAAAGTGCGGACCCAAAACCCTTTTGGCCATTTTTTTTATTTCTTCGACCTTAGGCGAAACCGAAGAAGTGATAGGTGTTAGCTTTTGAGTATATCTCGTGTTTTTAGCAGACTGGCCGACTAATTCTTTACAAATTTTTTCGACAAAGCTTTCGGGTTCTATAGGCTTTCTTGTTTTGATAAATACGAGACACTCACAACCAAGGTTAATGGGATTAAGAATTTCTTCTTTTCCACATTGATATCTTTGCAAATTAGACAATTCCAACTCAATCTTTTCTTCAACAGAGAGTTCTTTGTTGAAGTTTTCATGATTGTTGACTTCTTGATCATTCAAATTGTAGAAAGCTTCGGCTTTTTCTGTAAAGAGATTCATGAGTTCTTTTCTACATTGTAATTCCTTGCCACGATTACAAGTGGCATACACGCCACTAGTGTTCGGATCTATAAAACCATCCTGTTTATGCTTCTTAAAGTTGCCACCCTTGTTACCTTCTCCTTTTCTTTTACCCATCGTACTGTCTTGTCTATTTCTTTTTTTTTTTTTTTTTTTTTTTGTGTGTTTTAATATACTCTAGGAATCGATTACGTATTTCTTACGTAGAAATCAAATAAATAGATAAATAATAATAATTAAAAAAAAAGTTTACGTCTTGAGCTGTCCAAGAGGCATGCTAGATGAACTTCCAATTGATGTCTGGCGCATTATTTTGCACACGGGGTTTTTTGAATTAGGATCATGGACACTTGATGATGTTTTTAATATTTTGATGACCAATAGAAGACTATATTGCAATTTGAGAGAAGATACAATTTGGAGTGATTTATTGAGCTTACTATATAAGAATACCTTAGATTCTTATGAGATTGACAGAGTCCTTGATATTGAGGGATCGCAACTTTATCGAAATGGAATGAACTACTATTATTTCAATGAAGTCATGCGCTTTTACAAGAAGGAACGGATTCTAGATCACTACTCAGTGAAGTACAAGTCTAACGGTCAAAAATATAATTTAGGCTTCTTCGTCGAAAAATTTTGGGATGACTTCGAATACATACCTATATTGAAGAACCGCATTGGCCGATTAAGAAGTCGGTGTCTCGAGAACTTTTCTAACGCAGACAAAGGAAGATTTGACATTTCTCTATGGGGACTCTATGAGAATATTCTAGATGCTTTAAATTTTAGAATTGGTTTGACGTATTATATTTTATCTGATAATTCGGATGCTCATCCAACTTCATTAGAGGGATTTTGGTTTCGAGTTGGTCATTTCGATAAATTAGCGACTATAAGCACAAATCCGCGAAAAAATAAATTAAAACTTGTAAGGAAGAGTCTACATGATAAAATTATTATCCCGCTCACTCAGAGTGCATGGGGACGCAACGTCAGATTAGACTTCAATACGCTGTCGCCAACGATTATTTTTTCTGATGATTTTTCTCTTGGAAAATTCTTGCATAATTTAATAAGGGCGACCCTTGATAATCTTGAAGAACAGGTTTGCCCATCATCTTCAAGGGAAGACTTAGACACGAATAATAGATATTGCCTAAAAGACTTTAGCTTAATGAGATTTTATTGCAACGAAACACGAGGACACCCATTACTTTTTAATAGCGTTCTCCTAATGGTTATTTATAAGTTTCTATGCGAAGATTATCAGATAAAAGTAAGAGACAGAACAATTGATATAGAAGGCCTGTTGGCTATGAATGAATCGTTTATTTTCTGCTGCGGACATTACTATTTTATTCAACGAAAGACAAGACATGCAAAGTTATTGCACTTTAAAAAGGAAGAATTACTCCAACATTTATGGAATGAACGCCATCCTGTCAATGCGGCTCAGTTATCAAGGTTTATGAAGCAGTTGAAAATTGGTGACTTTAAGGATTTCTTCTTGAACTTAGATTTAAATGATTCTCTGCATTCTCTTTCTATTATCGACCTAGGAGAAAGTCTTGCTTCTGGGAGCAATCATAGGCAAGTTGAATATATTTGGAATAGTAATTTCTCATTCCAAGATTATGCATTTGTTAGATTTTTGTGCAAGGATATTAAACATTTAACCACCGAAAGGCTGCACCCAGAATCATATTTGAAATTCGCCCAATACCTTTGCCAAAAAAATAACATTATTCATCTTAAAAGCATTTGTTATCTAGTTGGTGATACAGGACAAAAAAGACTCCTCCAAGGTCTAGGGTCTCTACTATATTTTAATGGTCCCCCGGACTATTTCAATGATCCTTCTTGTTACATTAAACTTGTCAATACGATAATTAACCGTAACAAAAACAGCGAGCATACACCTCCTGATTCGTCTTTTAGAATAGGAAAGTTTGTTCATCATCCCAAGTTCAAAGTAGATGGCATCGTATTAAATTTATTTGAAAAAGAGATTATTGATAAATCAATTGAGTATGCCAATGTATTTACCAGCTCCAAAATGATTGAAACATACTCTTTGTCCTCCCTCGAAGCTTATACCAACCCCTCGATGGCACAAGTTGTCGCAAAACAGTTCTTTGTGAGTGGTGATTTAGAAATACTAGGAACCTTCTTTTTTACGTCATATGATCATTCTAATATTTGCTTCAGCGCATTATAAAGAACGGTTGCATTTGGTATGCAATGACCTCTATAGGACTGCATATACGATATTAGCATATTTAATATTTGATACAGTAGATTTAGATTTAAGGCATACGGAATTTATTGTCGATAGCTATTGAAACAGCTAAGATGTTTAAGAGTCAGATATTAACCAGGATACCTAGACTTTTCTTTTATCATCAGGCTATTCGATTAAAGCATTCAGTTATTGGCATTGATTTAGGAACAACAAACTCTGCGGTCGCTTTCGTTGAGGGCCAAAAAGCTAGAATACTAGAAAATGAAGAGGGAAGAAGGACTACACCTTCAGTGGTTGCGTATTTAAATAGAGACAATAAAGAAGAATATCTAGTTGGTGAACAGGCTAAGAGGCAAGCTGTGTTAAATTCCAAGGATACTATTTTCGCTTCGAAACGACTAATGGGGAGAAAATTTATTGATCCAGAGGTCCAGGAAGATATTAACAATGTTCCTTTTAAAATCGTTCCACATGAGAATGGTGATGCGTGGATTGAAACAACAAAAGGAAAGAGGATAGCACCGACTCAAGTAGGAGCAGCCATTTTGAAGAAAATGGCAGGCGTAGCTGAGAGTCATTTAAATGAAGAAATCAAACACGCAGTCGTAACGGTTCCTGCTTATTTCAATGACTCACAAAGACAAGCAACCAAATATGCTGGAAAAATTGCCGGATTAAATGTTTTGAGGGTAATTAACGAGCCAACTGCTGCTTCTTTAGCATACGGAATCGACAAAAAACAAAGAGATGGAATCATTGCTGTCTACGATTTGGGAGGAGGTACGTTCGATATATCTATTTTGGATGTAGAGCAAGGAATTTTCGAAGTTAGAGCGACGAGTGGAAATACTCACCTTGGAGGGGAAGATTTCGATATTTTACTTCAAGATTATATTATTAATAGATTCAATGAGGAGAGTGGCATTGATTTACTGAAAAACAATATAGCGGTGCAAAGAATAAGAGAAACAGCTGAAAAGTGTAAAATTGAACTATCACATGTGAAGGAGTCATCTATCAGCATTCCATTTGTGGTAGACGACAAACATATTGATATGAAAATAACAGAAGAGCAATTGGATGAAATGTCGCTACCTTTGATTGAGAAAACTATTGAGCCTGTAAAGAAGTGTATAAAAGATGCTGGGTTGAAAGTAAATGACATCAATGAGGTTCTTCTAGTCGGGGGAATGACGAGGATGCCAAAGATCAGAAAGACAGTAGAATCTGTCTTCAATAAAAAACCCAGCACAGCTGTGAATCCAGATGAAGCTGTTGCCTTGGGTGCTGCTATACAAGGTGCTGTGTTGTCAGGTCAGATAAAAAATGTTGTTCTCTTGGATGTGACCTCGTTATCTCTTGGTATTGAAACGTATGGCGGTATCTTCAGTCCCTTGATTCCTCGAAATACATCAGTTCCCGTTAAGAAGGAGCAAGTTTTTTCTACTGCAGTGGATGGCCAGACTGGAGTAGAGTTAAGAGTTTTCCAAGGAGAGAGGCCATTGGTGAAAGACAACAAATTGATCGGAAAATTTAAGCTTTCAAATATACCTGTTGCTCCCAAAGGTGTCCCTCAAATTGCTGTTTCTTTTGAAATTGATGCCGATGGAATTATAAATGTATCGGCAAGAGACAAAACGCCTTATGAGGACGCTGAGAAGAAAGGTAATGCTGTTTCAATACAGGTGTCAGCGGAGACAGGCTTAACCGAGAGCGAGATCAACCAAATGATCGCTGAAAGTAGCAAATTTTCTAAAAGTGACCAAGAATATAAAAATCATATTGAAAATGCCGCGAGAGCCGACATTGTGTGCTCTGACACAGAAAGTGCGTTAATTAGATTTGGCGAATTAATGGAGCCATCTGACAAAGATGACATTCAGCAGAAGGTCAACTTTATCAGATCTATGATCGTTGATATTAGGGAAGGCAAAATGCTTCATAGTATAGAGAGTGTTAAAAACGAAGTCGAGGAATTGCAAAAATTATGTTTAGTTTCAATTCAAAAAATTGCTGCTAAACAACAAAATGAGAATCCATGAAAGTAAATAACTCTTACTCTACTTTCATATATAAACTATTCCTACTAACAAATAGGATATTTATCAATTCCTTATATGTTACATTGTAATTTATGCAAAAGTTACTAATCCGTATCCATCCTATCTTGAGAAGAATTAGCTCCTCCTGATTCATTAGGGTTTGAAGACCCTTGGCCCTGTGAAGTAGAGTCCTGATTTTCACTGGCTCCTTCCCCAGGTCCTTCACGGTCTCTGACGTTTGAAACACTATCCAACCTGTCTAGCCATTGTTGGATGTTTTCGTCTTCATACATAGTGAATTTCTGGTTCTTCCCTACCACACTGACAGAAGTGTTTCTATTATTCAATTCAACGTCTTGAGGTAGAGTATCTCTCAAAGCGTTTAAGCAATGAACAATACTCTCTTCCATAGCCTCGGTATTGCGAATTGAATCCAAATTCCGCTCAAGGTAGGTACGTGCTGCTTGTGATCTAGCTCCAATAGCTGCTCCGTAATATTCCAATACCGAACCGGAGGGTTGAAACTCGTACAAATGTGCTCCTGTCTCATCGTATCCTGAAACTAGAAGACCAACACCATAAGGTCGAGATCCATATGACTGGGTATTTTCCTGCGCCTTGTCAGCAAGTGATAGAGTTGCCTTAGTAATCGGCAAAGGTCTGTTGAATATCATTTTCGAACTCATAGCTTGCTTCCTCAAATAATTAGATAAGACTCTGCCATCAGGAGCTAGTCCTGCCAAAGAAATACCCATATGATCGTCCACCATTATTATCTTCTTTTGGTATGAACCCAATTCTTCTGCATTTCTCTTCAACGCTGCCAATACTACATGGTTTTTCGAAACAAGTCCAACAGTGGCACTTCCTTGTTTGATGGCTTCCAATGCATATTCCACTTGAAAGAGTCTTCCTGTCGGTGAATAAGTGACACAATCGTTATCGTAGTTATTTCTGAACATTTTATGCCCTATGTGTGCAATGCTTTTAGTTATCGTCAACGAGCGCCACCAAGTTTAGTAGTTTAAAAATCCTGTATATAGACATGTCGATATTAACTTGGCCCTTTACTGCTACAGCTCATTGGCAAACCACGAAGAGTCAAGTGAAAATGCTAAGCGGAATGAAGAGACTTAAGCCATGGCAGCCCGTTTTCGGACAAGTAAGCTTTGCTGAAAGAAGATATGTTTCAACGAGATTTCCATTAACTGAATCCGAAAGTATGAAAAAACCAAAAATTAGTGAATTCAAATATCCTCTATATCATACTTTTGTAATAGCAGCAGGGACTTTTTTGCTTCTTGACTTATTGTGGACCAGCTTTGAATATAATATTAAAGAGAAAGAGTACGAACAGCGGACAAGGGAACTAGAAGTACAGATAAAGGATTTTCTTAACGAAAAATCCAATAATAACATCAAGAATAAGATTCAAAATATACTCAAATTTTGGAAATAGATTTCTATAAATTGAATGACACTATAGGGAGTCAAATTCACTCTTCTTTTTAAACTTATTACTGAATTTAGCCAACTTGGATGCGGTAGAAGACGAAACCAACTTTTGACCTTGCGAATCTTCGCTGACATTTGAGCTAAAACTATCATCGTTAATAAACGAAGTGTCATTTTCTTCCGACGAGTCAGGCTGCATTTTAGATATAAGGTTTAGCCCATCCTCATATTTGATCCTATCGAATTTTCTCATCCTGAAGGAAGGATTTTTTATAAAATCGTCATAATTAGGAAGTTTCAATAGATTGATACACTGCCTTAATTCAGTAAAGGTTGACTCCAAAGCTACAGCACCACTCTCCTCGTCTTGATTGTTCTGTTGCGTTGTGTACAACTGACTCATAGAATCTTCCAAGTAACGAACATCCAAATCGAAGTTTTCAATAGCCACACGATTGTATGTTTCCGCATTATTTAGTATATCTTGAAAGTGCTGAGCAACAAAGTCGTAGCTACGGAATAAACCTAGCGTTCTTAGCGACTGAGGCAAATTGGAAAAAATTGAAGTGAACAAATTTTCCAAAAACAAGGCGAAATCCTTAATAGAGTAATTGGCCTCATCGTTAGCTTCCTTCGGTAACCACTCGTGGTATTCCACCATGTCCAACAATTCTCTGATTTTATTATCTACCATCTTGAATATGGTATCTTCGGCAAACTTTCTGTTATTGGTAAATGATTCTATTGCTTTCAAAATAAAAGTTCCGCTTGTGTCAATATTGTGAATTCCTAAACCAGTGTGTATTCTGAGCCGCCTGTTTATGAGCAGTCCCATTTCATAAAGACCATATAAATAGTATTCCAAGTTGGTGTAACTTTGGGCTATCACTTCTTTATTATTAAAGTTTCTGCTTATGAGCTCTTGTATATCATTGCTTATACCAATATCTTTTTCTTCTCCCAAGACTTTTTCAAAAATATCGTTGGCTATAAGGCTATTGATTTCATTCAAATGGTAGCTGTAATGTGTTCCAATGAAAAGTAGTATCTCTTCAAGCAAAGACCTAAGACCTAAACAAAAATGGACATAGTCCTCACTAAAGGGAAAGACCACAGGCATAGACGTTATATTTTGAGACGCAAAAGAAGCGTCCTTTTTATACCAACATATTTTTAGTATATTTTCATAGTCATTTCTATCTTGCACAACTAATGGCATATAATGATCCGATTGGATAGAATCAAGAAATTCATTCCTGAACAGCTGTATCAAAGAAGGCCCAAAGTGATCACGAAAAACAATCATAAGTACCTCATATAAATCCAAAATATCATAGCCATTGTTTTCCATTATTTGCAAAAAATTACCTATCACTGTCTTGAAAGTTATGACTTGCTCATTATTTGCGAGTCGCGTGCTCATGAAATCAAGAAGTATTGGCTTTAGCTTGGTAGAATATGAACTCCATAAATCCGTAGAATTGCCATCAGTGCGTAAACAGTATTTCGTTGCAACGTTAATTTGCTTGTCCATAACAAAAAAGGCGCATATCTTTTTTAGATAGTCATTCAACATTTCTAAGGATTTGAAATGCGCTGCTGCAGTGTCACTGACATGCACTTGCATATTCAGAGAATTAATGGAAGATGTAACAGGATAGATTACTCGATTATACTTCTTCGCCCATTCCTTTTGATACATATTCATTAAGTTTGCGTCTTCCTTCAAGGTCTGATACACTAGAATTACATCATACAACGTGGCTAAATTAATTTGCAAACTGTCATCAGCAAAAATATTATAGTTCAAAGTTGGATCTCTCATTGCAACTTCTACTGGTGAATTAATTTTTTGCGAAGCAAGTACTATAGACCCCATTTTCATATTACCCCAATGCTTTTGCAACAATTCTAAATTATCGAATAGACCTTCCCCAATAGCCAGTACTTTTCGCTCCAAATTAATTGAGAGCCATTTACTCAAATTGTCAAAAGCCTCATCCCTTATCATCTGGGTCAAATGTGGTATAGAATCGTAGATGTTTACGGCAAAAGAGAACATTTCAACCTTAGATAAATGTATTCCAGTTAATTCATCAATTAACTTCAAAGCTCTGAAGTAATTTTTCTGTTTAATAAGATCATGTATTTTGTTTGTTATTTCTAGGACCTGGATACAAGTAGTCAACACTCCTTTCGTTTCATTAATTTTAGTGGTCACTTCTTTACTTTTAATTAAAGACTTTTTTTTGGCAATTAGACCATGTACGGATCTACTCAATACTTGATTTAGCCGCAGGAGGTTTGTGTTCAAATCTTGCGAGCCAATATGTATATTGTCAATTGAATCAATGCATGAATTTATGTCATCTGTCGAATTGAATGATACGGTGTCTAATTCTTCGTCCTTCCTCTTGACTAGATCATTTAGACTATATATCAAATCGGAAAGCCCTTTTCTTCGCAAAGCGTCTTTGATTATCGGCGATAAACTGTCAAGATAATCCTCCGAGTTCATAGGAGATTGAAACATATCTTCATTTTTGAGCAAACCCTCGATACCACCATTACTGACTTTCAAATTCGCTCCTTTCCTAATGGTTCCATTAGCTACTGATCTATCGCTCGAATTTAAAGCGGAAGGGGCCATTACTGAACTGAAATGAATAATAAGACAAATTTACGGCTGTGAGTTTAATGCTTTACAGATTACATCCTGCATATATATATATATATATATATATATATATATACAATAAGGTTTTATGTGGGTCAAGCGACCGACTGACACTATTGACATGCCTAACTATGTTCTTCTTTTAGGTGCTCCATGTACGGGAAAGATCAAATTAGTAAAGCATATTTTTTCGGATAAAATAGAATTGGATTCAATAGACAAGAAATCCCATAGCGGATTAATTTTTAAGGGTACACTAGCTAATAAATATTACAGTTACTTTCTCAATCTTTTCGTGGATGAATATATAGAGAGGGATAAAGATGTATCAAGGGACGGTCAAGAAGACATAAAATTAGAATATTTGCACAAATGGTACAAGGAGTTTTCCTCAGATGCTTTAAGGGAGGTAAGAGACGTATTAAACGGTTTAATATTTTGTGTGAATATCGATGAAGATAGCGCTGAGTACTTTGAAGAGTGCTTAAAAGTAGTCTCGAGTATTCGAGATTTATTAGCAGCTGATAGACTTGATTGGGATGGTTTTACCGTTATCATGGGAAAGTCTATCACAGGCAATAGTGACGACGTATTTGTTGATACGTCTTTAGGCTACGGCATAGAATTTTTAAATCTCTCGCAGGCCGGAGAGAATGAATACAGGGATAGGGTTGGAATCGATAGACTTATGGAGATTATGGAAACCCATGAGTGGCATGATGTTCAAGTTAAAAATTATGATAGTGAGCGAAGATACATTTCAAGTAAAACGCAAAAGGCAGAGGACATGTGCGAAGGATTACTTTCTGATACGGAACAGAGCGATAAATATGATACCGAAATCGACCTAAATGGGTTGCTAGAAAAAGTCAACTACGCTAAAGATAACGTACAACATGTTAATAAAAATCAAAGACACGAATATATAAGTAAGGTCATCGAGGAAACGTTAGATTATATTTAGTCAACAAATTCATAATTTAGTATTTGTGGAAGCATCGTAATGTATACTCATACCCGGTGTAAAGTAGCACTCTTGGCAATCTTCTTGAGGTACCCCATTTTCATGAACAAACACAGCGAAATCAATATGAGGAGTGTCCTCGTCTATAACTACCATAGGTGCATGCCAGATTCCTTTACCATAAGTGACGGATTGATTACCTTTGCAAACGAAAGCTTTGACCGATTTGGGATCGGGCAAGTTCAGAGGCGAAGAAGCTGCGTCTGTCTTTGCAACAATCACTAGATATGAGTCACGATCCTTAGCATTGCCCATTGGCACGAAAGTTTGTGTTGTGAAAGGATGTCTTTCTAGGACTTTTGATGTGTATTTCTTTCTTCTTTGACCTATATCTTCAATCAATTCCACCGGCGGTGAGCACCTGTAGATATTCCAATTTGGAGTTGGCTCAATCTGGCTGGGCGCTTTATCGTACGCATTAACTACCGGTGTAACTTTTTTAATTTTAATGGCCGTCCCATAGTTCGCTGACGACTGTTCAACATTCTTGATTTGGTGATCTGCACTTATAACGCCACCAAATGGTGCAAAGCTTTCAGGGGTTAAAGGCTCTGCTTCTATACTGTCTAAATTGGATACTTCAAAAGTTTTTAAAGGCATTATCAAGCTATACAGTTCTCTGGAATTTTGCTTATTTTTGTACGCAGTGACTCTTAACATCATAAAATACTGCCCACTCAAGACGAGCAACTATGAGTGTACTATTTTCTGAAGGGCTTGCCAGTATAAAGAGACACCTCGATTAACCTCGACTAGACAACTTTTGTATTTTTCTCTAAAAATTCACTTCTCCGTACTATTACTAGATGCGGACATCAGCCATTATATATTATCACGTGATACTATAGAGGCCTTCCTATCTGTGATTTTTACTAGAGATCAATAATAGATGTATGAATAATATGGGTGAAAGAAAAAGTGAATGGTCAAAGTTCAGTGGTGACTTCGATGATTCCACCTTAGTTGATACGCGGGACAACGGAGACGAGCCTCTAAACCTAATATATAACACACAAGAGGGCACATTAAATGGTGATCCTAATGCGTTAACGAGTGAGAGCTCATCTTCTAGAACTTTGCGATTAGAAAGCAAGCCATGGTTGGCGTCTTCGTTAAAACAGATGCAGTATAATGAAAATAAAATTGCTCTTGATAGAGCTATAAATCAAACGAGTGACCTCATTTACGACTTAATCAGAGAAATAAAGGTAAGACCAGTTTATTATCCTACCAAGACAGATGATGAAACGAGTGTTTTATTGAATTCGGAAAAGGCCCACACTGCTCTTTTAAAAAGTTTTCTGAGTAATGCCCATGCAAAAGCCAGGATTAATGATGACACTGAAAACACCTTGCCCGAATTTAGAATCTTGAAAATATCACTCAAGATAGAGCTGGATCACGGGAACCAATATGGAAACAGCGTCATGAACAAATTGGACAAAGAATCACTTTCTGCACTTTTAGAAGAATGTCTTTCGAAACAAGGAAAGTACTTGTTGAAACTAAAGGATAGAGTAGATAACACTTCATCGAAGGTGCTTATTACAGGCGACTTGAATGCCGGAAAATCTACTTTCTGTAATTCATTGCTTAGGAGAAAAGTTTTACCCGAGGATCAGCAGCCCTGTACTTCTGTGTTCTGCGAAGTCGTTGATGCTAATAAAGGAAATCATGGCGTAGAAGAGGTGCATGCCATAAGAATTGGAACAGAATATAATATACGCGATGAATCGACGTATGAAATATTTCAGCTAAATCAATTACATGAATTAGTATATGAATGTGATAAGTATCAATTATTAAAAGTATTCATTTTGGATGGAAGGTCCGAAGAAGAAAGTTTGTTACATAACGGCGTTATCGATGTAAAGCTAATTGACTCACCCGGTTTAAATATGGATCTGTTCCAGACAACACAAGTATTCTATCGACAAGAGGAAATCGATTTGGTTGTGTTTGTTGTGAGTTCCGAAAATCATTTCACTTTGTCGGCCAAGGAATTCATAGCAGCTGCAGGGACTGAAAAAAAGTATGTCTTTATTGTGGCTAATAAGTTTGATCACATAAAGAATAAAGACAGGTGTAGAAATCGAATTATGGATCAAGTGAAATTCTTATCGCCAGAGACGTACAAAAATGGTAATGAGTTTGTTCATTTTGTGAGTTCTTCTCAAATACCTTTTCCGGATGATGACGGAGATGGTGGGAACGGAAGTGATGATAATAGTGAAGACTTTGGTCCACCGGATGAACTTAGTGATAGAAATCGAAACTTTGACAAGCTTGAAGAATCTTTAAGGAAATTTTTATTAGATAAAAGATCCCTTTCAAAATTGCAGCCTGCAAAAAGCTATTTACTTAATATTTTAAATGACTTGATCAAATTATCTGAATTAAATGAAAGGCTCTACAAAAGAGAAATTTACGAGTGTGAAACTGAATTATGTACTTTGTTGTCCCCTGCTTGCAACAAACTTTTGCAACAAGGGCACGAATTGGAAAAGCAATTGAATTATTTGGTTGAAAAAGCGTGCACAGATGTGTATGACTTTACGAAAAAGAATATAGAACAAGCTATGGACTCTTTTGAAAGTACCCAAGCTGTTGAGTACCATGGGCTCACAGATCTCTATGACTATGTTATGCTGACTCAAGAATGTATTTTTGAGACAGTATGGGCGTCAGTGAGCTCTAGTGAGGATCATGCAAAAGCTGTAGTGTTGGGCAAAGTAGAAGAAATAGTAAAGTTTGGGACATCTGTGATAGACAATTTCAAGTATGACAAAGTCCTCAATCCGAACTTGATGTTTATAAGAAAAAGAGATGAAGTTGCAAGAAAGTTAGATAATGGCGTTGAAATAGGCGACTTTTTTGATCCATCGATAGAATCTTTTGTTTTATTTTTTGGCGTCCCAAAAGGTTTATTTATGGGAATAAGTAAACAAGCTAGGTCATTACTTCCGACCCATTTATTCAATACGGTTCAGAATACGATATCTTTTTACAAAAATGAACTGCCTATCGATGCTTCCTTGCATACTTTATACTCTTCGAGTAAAGTTTTAACAGCAGGTGCAATTATACGTAAAATTTGTTTAATGTCCAACTTTGTTTCTACAGGTACTTTACGAAAATTTGCGGGGCCGGCAATCATTGGTGTGGGCGGATTATTCGTTTATTATTTGATTTCTGATATACCCTACGCAGTACCGAGAAAGAAAACACGTAAGCTTAAAAAATTGATGGCAGAGTTGAATTATGTGCACATTAATTCTTCTCGAATCGCGAAGGAATGTAGAACCGTATTACAGTACCCTTCGAGACAAGTTGCAAGTAAATTTCAGTCTAGGGTTGAAAAAAAGTTTACGGAAAAGGAAAAGTTAGAGGAAAGTATCCATAGTGCTAAGTTAACATGTGGCTACTTTCAGAGTTTGCTTCGAAAGGTGGAGCAGCAAAGGGATGCTGTTATTGATATTGATTTGGAAATTTTGAATACTGTAGAGTAAAGATTTCGATCTTGCATACAGCATATCCAATAAGTTACAATAAGAATTTGTAAATAGAAATTACGTCCAAGAAATATAAATATTTTGTGATAAGTGTTTACTTAAGTACTATCTCCAAGTAATTCATCAGTCGAGTAATTTTGGCTGGATACACACACATTCGCAGATCGAAAATTCAGGTCGAACAATAGACTTATTTAAAAAAAAAAAAAAAAAAAAGTGAATTACCGGACTTGTTGAGCTATTAAGAATGAGGCTTAATAATGCTGACTTTCTAAAAAGACTATCCAATATCTTAGAAGTAAATGAGGGTAAATCATCTGTTTATTTAACACAGAAGAGATTACTGTCTGCGTTACCTATTAATGATAATCAAGACAACATGTCCGATTTGTCTTCGAACGTGATAGAGAAAGTTCCGTCTAAGATAGTTCCCAATACCAATACCTATCCCGTGCTAATCAGAGCTTCTATGAATTCGAAACATACGAGTGAAGGAACGATAAACAAAAAAATAAAACTTTCTACAATAGTAGAAACGAACAACCTTGATATGTTCTGGGACGATTACAGCCAAGTCATCAAAAATAACTTCGTAGGCCTTAAGAAAAAAGAGAAAAAAAAAAGCAAAAAAGCAAAGAAGGCTTAACTAACTATTTGTCATGAAATTAGCTATTGAGAAATATATTGAACTAGAATGCATGGAGTCATTATTTAATGGTCTTCAACTAACAATAATCCTTTAGGATAAATATAGCTGATATCTTTTATTTTCACATCTGGGTCATTTTGTAAATATTCATTCAAGTGAATCGTACGACCTAGTGGTAAAACAAGATTGAAATTGAATGACACCCTAAAATCTTTGTATTTAATTTTGGCTTCTTCATCCGTCATATCTAACTCCGGGTTGTTGAAGTAGTCTTTTCTTTTCACTTCTACAAATGTGAAAAGGTCATACAATGGTAAATTCGATGGGAAAAAAAAAGTCTCTCGTTCGCCTGTTGTAAATTTAATCGCAATTTTAGCTTTATTTTCATGGTCATTTTCATTTTGCAATTGTAAAAAATACCTCGCTTTCCACCTTAGATATTCTTCTCGCTGTTTTAGTTCTAGTTTTTGTCTGCGCTTCATTCTATCTTTCTTTAACGAAGTCTCGTACTTTAGGTTTTGTCGTCTGACAAGCACCTGGCTCATGAAAGTATTACGAAGTTCAGCTCTTATTATATTTAACTCATACTCAAAAGTATTCATTTTTCGCTTAAAGCGCTCATTAATCAATTTAGACACATCATCTTCGAGATCTCCTTGAACCTTCGAGATTAACGATAGCTTTGGACCTGCCTTAACAGGTCCCTGAGGTGACATTATAGTACATCTCGTGAGACATAAGATACCTAGAAAGGGCATTTCGGTGGCATTTAGACTATTAGCAAACTGATAAGCCTCCGGATTTGTAACATCACCTCCCCAAATGATATTGTTTGGATCTTTAAACAATGAGACAAATTCCGGATTACTTATCAAACACTTTAAGAATATCTCGGATTTTTCGTTAGCAAAATTGGTCAAATAGACAAATAGAACTTTCGCCCTATGTGTAGCCATGTATAAAGCCTGGGTATGACTACCTTTAAAAAAAGGAGGTAACGCAGCTTCGGTATCATTATCGGATACACATTGTGGAAATGTCTGTGACGGAGGAAGGCGTTCTTTCAAATCCGCTATAAATCCCTCTACTCTGTCCTGAGGGTTTACCAATGCAGCGCTTTTATTTTGCCCGCGGAAGCTCAAGATTTTTATGTAAAGAATGTTAAATACTTTAACCAAAATCTTTAATAAAACCACTATCATGATTATGAAAGGTCTTATTAGTAAATATTCTGTTAAATGCCATAATTTCTTTATTTTGCGCCTCACTGTGTTCGGGTTCATTATATTAGTGTCACTCGATTCTGCTCCTTGATCAGGAAAAGAGCCTGGAATACTTTGAGACTGATCAACAGCTGCCGGATCTTCTAGCGAGTGGTAATTATTCCTCCTATTGATGTTGTTCATCCATCGACTAAAAAAATTCATTGCTACGTTTCCATAAGAAAACTTTTGATAATATAATATAATCAAAGGATAGTTACACTTATATACACAGGGATAAAAATGCTTACATCAAAGCCTGCGTGGCGTAATGGTTAACGCGTCTGACTTCTAATCAGAAGATTGCGGGTTCGACTCCCGCCGTGGGTTTATGATGGCGGACTTAGCTCAGTTGGGAGAGCGTCAGACTGAAGTTTCTCAGTCGATCTGGAGGCCCTGTGTTCGATCCACAGAGTTCGCAATCTTTTTTTTTTTCTTCCTCTTCAAGGAACTTTCAAAAGGCCTTTGTGTTCATAACCCTTCCTCACGCTTAAAGTACAAGAAGGGCAAAACTGGTTTGCCAAAATTCATTACTTTTACGCATGCTTAAAAGAAAAAAAATGACGGGCACATTTGCGTTTTACTTCTAATGGTATTCCAGTTATTGGACACACAGCTGTAACTTTAATCTGGCTTTCAGTATTTGCAGCATCAATTAAGCTGGCAAACGTTTGATATTTATTTTCAGAGAAATTGAACCAATAGGTATGGTTGGCCATACTTAGGCCGCACAAAGCATAATTAGTATGATAAAAATCAACACTTTTGCCAGGCTTATCTTTAAAACCACCCTCGCGCCTTTGGCAACACTTCAATATGTAAGCATTTAAAGCACTTCTCTGAAAGATTGAGTCGACCCTTCCTAATGCTAAACTTATCATAGGATATAAGGCCCCAATCCAAAAACTGTAGCATACATCAACCAACTTATTGGTTCTGCCCGAAAGGCCTCCTTCTATTTGATATTGTCTCATTACTGCCCATCTTATGAATAACTGAAAGTCTATTTGTTGTTCTATCTGGGTTAAGAAAGCACCATCCTTAGGATTTAACAAAATGAAGTAACATGCCATGGCACAAAATGAGTAACCTCCGTGCGATTCTGTATGAGGTAGCCCACCAAAGCCTCCTTCAAATGTCTGGCATTTATTGAGCCATTTTAAAGTGTCTCTGGACAACTCTTCAGTAAGAATATTTAGCAAATATGCAACACATAGAACACAATATACAGATCTCGCATCGCTTTCGCCGTTTTCATGCATGCGAAATGATCCATCGGGATTTTTTAACTGGAGGAACCACTTGTACAAATTAGACCTAATCTTCTCAAGGGTACTATAATCTTCAGCAAGGAGAAGAGATAAGACAGACAGGTATGTGGAAGCTGCATGACCAATCTGATGCACACCACCTGATATACCTCCTAATCCTCCATTTACAATATTCCTTTTTATCTTTTTTTTAATTAACTCGCTTTCTTCTGGTATCAATGTGTCATTAATGATTGCAAATGAATTAGTCAACCAATATAGCATCCAGCCGTGATTACAATCTAAAGATGCATAAAAATAAGGTAACGGCATCGTTAAGTATTTCTCGATATACCTACTGTGGGCTTTGCTAAACAAAACTTCCAAATCATTACTATCGTCCTCTTGTTGTTCATAAATTGTTTCAACTTCATTTTCCACCTCCTTTTGTAACTTTGTCGTTTGTGAAAAGTAGTCGTCTTGTACAATGGCATTGGGTTTTCGCATCCTTCTTGATATATTTATTGGTAACAAAAAAGGAGAGAAAACTTCTCTATTCTTCTCAGATCTTTTCTCCAAATTGCTTCTTATTATATAGCTTAAGCATGCCAGCTGGGACGTACACCTACCATGTTGTGACATTTGTAATACGATTTTACCCATACTCAATTAAGTTTTTCAATAGTCACTTGACTAGAACAATGCGGCATGCACGCAGAATATTTACTGGTAAACCATGGAATGTGAAAACGTAGCAAAACCTTATATTTTGTCGATTATACAATTAAGAATAAATTCATAGATCACTATAAATTGATCCAAATTTTGGACCATTGAAATCCTTCGTGTCCGTTCATATTGAACCGCTTTGAAGATTAGATCTTCATTTCCCCAAGCGTCTAAGTGATGTCCCTTAGGGTTACGTAGAGAGTCCAATACCATATCCATTGCTATGAATGATCCAGTGCGACCACAGCCAGCCATACAATGCACCAATATAGCTTCATGCTTACTTTTTCCATCCTCCATTTTCTCATTCTTTTTATTAATCAAATCAAGAATTGAGTCAAAAGATTTTGGCACACCAAAATCTGGCCAGTCCAAGTATTCAAAGTGAAATAGCTCCTTAGTTTTTGCATGTTTTGTTAATTTGATGCACCGCATTCTAAAAGATTGATTTTCAAAGACAGCGATCACTTCAACGCTTAATTCCCTCTTCGGGAAAGTTTGGGTGTCGAAATATTTGACATCTCTATTTGAATCCACCAGTGTCTGCTTATTCAAACATATAATAACCTTCACACTATTATACCACACTGAGTTCCAGAAGTCTTCGTAGGTGGAAGGCAAGGGATTTTGCGTCGCAATATATTTGTTTTGCGAAAGAGTAAAATATTGAAGAAAGTTTGCGTTAAAGTACTCTCCTTCTTCTTTATTAGTGATATCCGAAGTCCCCGGTGACAACACCAATCTTACCATAGAATGTTCATATGCCCATATATTTTTATATCTATTTTTGTGTCCAAATTCTATACCTTTGTGGATCAAATGGTTTTGGTCACAGCCAGGACAAGGAGCACTAGGCGAACATATTTCCGAATTATGTTCTGCTTTGTTAAGATTATTTATAGCTGTTTCTAATCTAAGCTCTTCGGCCCTTTCTATTTTGTCAAACTTTTGACATAAGATATTAACAACATCACTGCTATAATTGGAAGAATCATAAGAATATTTGACAAAAAACTGCAACCAGCCGGGTAGCCTATTCGCTTTCAGACTTAAATTCTTAGGAAGTGAAAAACGATATCGATATCTGTTGAGGTTATGTAAATCTAAACCCACATTTTTTGACTCTCTTTCATTCGGCATATTTTCAGGATAGCAGCCATAAAACTTAGACCCATTAGAGTCTACGAAAGATGATCTCCGCAGGGGCAATGCTAACAAAGAGTTCTTTTTGATGCTAGAAAGAAACCTCTGGTCATAAAGAGGGAGAGAAGGCAACAGAATGCCGCAGATGTTATTATGATGCACTCCTGTACCCGACAAGCTACCGTTCTCTACTTTTTCAATGAGCGATGCTCTATGGCTTATGCTACGATAGCCACCCCTTAAGCAATATATCTCAAACGATTTATGATCCTTATTCTGATGCACAAACTTCATTGAGGTATGATACAATCGCATCGAAACATGGGATTCCTCACTGTCAAGATCATACAATAGAACTTTCATTGGTTTTTCCGAAACCGAATTAATTCTCTTCAACACTCGCAGCTTCACCTCCCCATCTATGCTAATAGAATTAAGAATTTGTACCACACTGTAAGAAATTCTTTTCAACAATGTTGTAGGTACACATACATTAATAGCTCCTTTTATATGCGACAGTTCGTAGAGATTATAGGGCCTCACATCAAGCACAAGGCTTTCATTGAACGTCTCAAGTACAATTTTCTCGAACGCGTCCACTCCGAGCATTTCAACACCATCTGGCAACTCCTGTAAATTATTTTTACCTGGAGGAGATATTAATGGCGGCGAGGTCGACTTACTAATGCTAGACAGAAGTGGACTCCCACTCTTATCTCTACGAGATTTACTAATATTTGTATTGCGACAACAGATGTTTTCCAGTTGCTCCTTAAGCGACTCCTGTTTACCCGTGCCGGAAAAACCGTTATACTTCTCTCCACTATGATCTCCTGTCCAAGAATCCTTATTATCTATGTTATTTCGACCATCTGAAACCACCGCTGATGACGCCTCATCTGTCATATTGCACACTGTTGTCATTCTTGATATCTTCAACACTTTTAAAGTGTTCCCTTAAGATGCTTGTTAAAGTTTATCAACCACCTCTGCTGTCGTTTGGTCCCTTTATTATACAGGTAAACATGCAATCAGAAATCACTATTTCCCAAGTTTCTGGGGATACCTTTGTTCCTTTCACGACAAATCAACTCTTCAAATACACGAAGAATATATATATATTGTTTGAAAGAAAAATATTTAGCTTCTCACAGTCCACTATTACCCTCTTATTATAATTTAAATAGTTGATGTTACGCTGGTAAGCTATAAGAATCATTCTTGTAACCCGATGACATCATCGGAAATTCTAGAACGACACAATCTCGAACTTATTTTTGTACAAAGTATGCTCGGTTAGAAAGCAACGCTCAGCAAAAAAAAAAAAAAAAAAAAAAAAAAAAAAAAAAAAAAAAAAAAAAAAAAAAAAAAAAAAAAAAAAAAAAAAAAAAAAAAAAAAAAAAAAAAAAAAAA
>JAJLZR010000021.1:195094-290416 GCA_030572315.1 [Candida] glucosophila | reverse complement strand
AGTCCTTAAGTAGGTAATGAATGCGTTGAAGAAAATGGAATTCTCTTTTCCTCAATGCAGATACACGGATTATGAAACGTATAGCAAGGCAATATGCCTTGAGCCTTTCTCGAGGACCTAGGTTATGCAAGGTGTCCTTGCTGATAAAAATATTGAAAGAAGATCTCGAAAACGGGCTTTTGATAAGTTTCGTAGTTGTGGAATCCATTAAATATTCGGAAGAATCATCACTATATTGCTCAGCGCTGGAATTTTCGAGCGACGATTTGATTAATTGGTCAGTAACATAGCCGTTTACGTGTACTAAGCCTTCAATTTTATTTTGGTACCTTCTATTATTTCTTTGTGAGAGGACAATTTTTGTGGCGAGATCTCGAGCAGTTTCCCTAGACTTAAGTAGCTGCTCCAGGTCTTTTCTATGCCTTTCCTCTATGCTTGTATTAACCTTTCTTGTTTCCTGCAATTCGCTCTCGAGTATCTTAATTCTGTGTTGTTGCGAAGCCATCTCCAGTTTCGTAGAATCCTGCTTGTGCTCCCTTGTAGTTTCTAGGTGCTTCTCAGCGTTCGTCAATTTTTCCTGAGACCTGTGTAGATTCTCCAATAGTAGCTTATTCTCTGTTTGTGACTCTTCGAGCTGTTCGCGTAGCGCAGCTATACTTTCTTTCTGGCTATACAATTTGTTAAGCAATAATCCTTCTTGCTGCTTTAAATGCACTTTATCTCTATTATCAATGTCCTTTAATTCGTTTAATCTGTCGTCTAATTTGTTTTTTCCCTTCCTGGGGAGGTCATAATCAGTGTTCTTTATTTCCTCGATATTTTCCTTGAGGTTATCGAGATAGCCAAGACACAGAGACTTCGGCCTTCCTGTCCTGTTGGCATCACTTTCTTTCGTATTTAAAAGTGTCCCTACTTTGCTCTTGAGGTATGAATTCTCAGTGTTGTTTCTTTCAGTTGACCTCGATAATGCGTTTGTGTACCCATTCATGTCATACCTATTGGAATTCAACATGAACCGCCCTCTAGTATCTCCATTTTCTTCTTCATCTATGAGGTCCTTTATTTTGCCGCGTAGCTCACTATTACCAAGCCTAAGCCTTGCGACTGTATCGTCGTAATCTGACATTACCAAGTAACACTATGAAGAGTAAAATTTTAGTCTTTTGCGCACCACACACAATAAATACGGATTATTTACGCGTTTAAAATGAAATATTAATATTGTTACTTAATAATAACGAAGGTATGGTAAGGAGAAAGCGACTAGTGAGAAAACAACCGGTTTCAAGTAAGTTGAAGTCTTTACCGTTTGACTTTTTCCTTAGTTTTAATGAATGGCGTCAATCTATAGAATGGGACGACTACGCAAATACGGTAGCACTTCCCTTGGGGCAAACATTAACGTTGGTGTATCTAATTTTGATCAAAATAACATCGTTTTACGATATGTCGTATAAGAAGAGAGCAAATCCTTTATTTCAAACAGATTTGGACAATTATGAGCAGATAAGACAAAGAGCAGTGAGCGGAATTCAAAGTCCCATACATATGAAGGCCTATAGAGAACGGGGCTCATGGTTTCGAACAATATGTAACTTCCTTCTAATACTTCACCTTTTGGCGTCCTCCATAAATTGTTTCTATACCCTCTTTAGCTTTAAAGACTATTCTTTATTGTACTCAAAAACAGACAAAAGACCCAATACACCTTCGGCGAAAAAGTTCTTACTTACAAATGAGGTCACCGATTCTGTGGTGGATAAAGTATACAAATTCTTTTACAATAATTTTGGAGCATCTAGGGAGCAGAGCTCTGAGGACGAAAGTTTTTATACGGAAGAAAGCGTAAGTGATGTGAATCCAATAGAGAAAGATATTTGGACACTAAAAATGTGGAATCCATCGAAGTTTTCTTTGACATTGCTATCTACCTTCTCGCCTTTCATACTACTAGTAGTTAGGATAACCGTAAAAGAATTATCGATGTGGAAGTTGTTGTCCTTAACATTTACGTTTAATATGTGCTTTCATTATATCATCGTACGAAGATTTCTAGTTTTACTTCAAGACAAACAAATATTATTCCTGGAAGTACTTCAGGAATACGATAGCAAATTCGTGAAACCTAGAACAGCCATCTTGAAAAAAGATATGCAAATTGACGCTACTTTGGGACCACGAGCCCCTATCGGGATGGTAGTTGATGGAGACATGCAAGCTCACTTGCAAAATACAAAGCTGAAAGTGTTTGTAACTCATGATATTTACGGTAATCAGCTCAATAATGTCCCAGGTCGTAACGAAAATTCATCGTCGCCAAATGAATCATATAGTACCGCCTTTAAGTCAGTAAATTTAGAAGACGGCTATAGTTCGGACTTTTTTTTGCCGGAAGATAGATTCATGGCGGCGCGAAAATATGACAGGCTTGACACCCGGCGCAACCTTAAATGGCCAGGCTATGACCATGAATCATACCATAGTAATTCTCTTCATCGTACCCCATTAAATTCTAGAGGAGTAGCTGCCCCAAGAACAGAGTCTTCACGGAATGCTTTATTTATGTCGTCCACCCCTCAACTTAGAAAGACGTCTATTGAATCCCCTTCATTATCATACACTCCGTTGTCTGAAAAAAGACATTCTACTATACATCCACGCGAGGGCATAAAAAATGGAGTCTCTTCACAAAGAACGTCACCTACAAAACGTAGCCCCTTTGAAAGGTCACCTTCTCCGCGTCATACATCGTATTTGAGCAGTACTTATTCCTCAAGAACACCAAGTCCCCGCAGACACTTTAACACTAACAGGCCTCAATGGCGTTGATTAATCTATAAAAACTAAAGATTATAAGTCGTCAAAACCGAATAGATAATTAAAGATTGTGCTTAAAATACCTAGGTTTTGGTTTTTTTTCTCCTCTGATTCTGATGCACCATTTTCGGACACGTTCGATTTTAAGAAAAAACGAGACCCATCTTGTATATCCACTTTTGTGCCATTCGCATTATGTACATCATCCTCTTTATTAAGAATACTTTCTGGTTTCTCTGACTTATCGAATACACTTGTGTGAGGTCCTGCTGCACTTCCAACGTCTTCACTTTCTGTTAGCTTTCTCTTTTGTAATTTTTCTACGGCATCCTTACAATAAGGAATAACACCTAAAAGGACTCCATTAAATACAGACCCATTTTCTTGCAAAGCATCCATTGCTGATGACGGATTATCATAGGTAATTTTTACCCAAGATTTCCCGCAGAAAATAGGGTAGCTTCCCTTATTGGATCCTTCCGATGTAAGTTCAAAATTTTTCAATAATGTAGTATTCAGTTTAGTAACCTCGAAGTCTTCCAATACTCTTCCAAAGTTCAGGAACTGAGCAATTACTTGATTGGCCATACTTTCAGGGTATCCGAAAACTAAAATTGCCGATGCAATATTCAGCAAATTAGACAATTCCGAGCTCTTTCTCTCATGCTTCAGTTCATTCTTGCTATCTGAGTTATCTTTATCTTTGTTGAAAGCATTATGAAAATCCTTGGGATCCTTGTTTATGAAGGAGTCTGTATTTGGGCTCGCCGGTTTATTTAATGCATGCATTACATCGTCACCAAAATCATATATAGAGCGCGAAGGTGGTAAGTCATCATCCACCGAGAATGGTTCTGCAAAACTTTCATTTGTTCCTTCTATTTTACTGCCATCACCTGTACTTGTATCGTACAAGCTTCCGATACTGTTTCCACTTGCAAGGGTCCCACTGGAAGTCAAAGCTTTTCTTTGTGATGACCCAAAGGAATATAAATTAAACTGGCTTGCATTATCACTAGGTACATTCAAATTCTTCCCCTTCGATGTATCCTTGGAAGTTGAAGTTGGTGTTATATGAAATCCGGGCTTCTTCTTCGAAACTAAGTGGTTAGGAATAGTCTTACGACTTGGATTGTGAAACCATAAGGGTTGGTTGTTATTTAAATTACCTCCTGTATTCTGAAATGCTTTCGCACTTCCGAAAGTATTCTCTTTATCACCTCCTGTGTTACTTGCTTGTTGATATAGTGATGACATTTTCCTTTTACTCTGTTAAACGTAACGCACTATATTTTTGTTTAACGGACCTTCTGTCCTGCACAGGTTCTTTAATACTTCTCGTCCTGCATAGTGGTTTTTTTTTACAAGTGAACTTCTCATCGTTTGATAGAATCATGGCTCTAGTGCTTGGAGAGTAGTTGGAACTCAATTATTGACAAGGATGATATTGTCACCAGCTGAGAGGTCATATTTATATACTTCGCTAGTACAGTCTCCACCAATACGTCCAGATGCGAGACTGGAGTATCAATGTCGTCCTATCGAAGCAACGACAGCATTTCTTCCTTCTTCTAATGGGTCGGCACGTATGCGCTTTGTTGACGGTAGTGAGTGCATAACAAGCGTAAAAGCAGAAGTGGTTCAGATAGCGCAGTCACAAAATTTAATAGAGGTCGACTTGGATGTGTCCGGATATAGAGATGATTCTAATTACGTGGCCAATTTGAAGTTTGATATAACTGATTTGTTGAGCAAAAGTTTCCCGACAGAAAATCTAAGTTTAACCAGCAGGTATGCATTTAAACTCTACATAGATTGTGTTACTCTTACTCATACTTCTTATCCATTGAGCTTAATTAGTCTTACTTGCTATTTGGCCTTAAAATCGACCAAGTTGCCATTACTAAAGAGTGATGTCGATGATAGAGAAGTCGAAGAACAACCCACTTTCTCTGACGACTGGGACGCAGCTCAACCTTTAGAATCTTTTTTAAAAGTACCATACTATCGTCCACCTATTTTCATTACATTGGGGGTAATAGATCAAAATATTATTATGGATCCCTCTTTTGAAGAAGAACAAGTGTTAGAAAACGGAATAGTGGTGGCATTTAATAACGACTCAGCATCGTTGCCTTTACATAATATTCAACTTAGTTCTGGTACAAGTAATGTGAGTTTAAAAGGTTTGGATAGTTGCAAAATCACAAAAATCATAACAATGGTGAGCAAATACGGTTCATCTATTGTCAGTGCTTTAGACAAATTGATAGAAGAAGATTATGGCGATCTGGTATTTTGATTAATGACAGTTATGTGGTATAAAATATATAGGTTTCTTAGCAATGCTGTGTTGCATATGCGTGTACAATAATCGAAGTTACTGTTTGAATGTTCATTGATCTTACGACTCCGACTTGTTTGATCTCCACACAAGAATCTAATTCTGCTAATAATGTTCCGGGGATACCTTCTTTTTCTTTACCCAACAAAACTAAAGATTTCCTGGGAAATTTGTATTTTTCATTTAATTCTACTGATCTGTCAGTTTGCTCTAAACCTATCAATGCATAACCTTCTCTCTTTTTGTCTCTCAAAAATTCCAAAATAGCATCAGGTTTGACTTCGATCATGGGCATCCAGTTGTCAGCTGTTACAGCTACATTTTTGAACTGAGCAGTTTTTGTTACACCGATGTCATGTAAGGCTAACAAACCAGCGCCTAGTGCGTCACATAATCTGCAAATACCTCCTAGATTGGGAGTTTTATCCACTAAAGAGGATACAACAACCAAATCACTTCTTTTTATGTCATATTCATTTTCATTGGAATCGATATCCAAACTATTGTCCCAAGCACCGCTTTTCGTTTGCAAAGGCAAGGGTTCACTCTGTGAAGCACAAATGTCAGAAATATCACGCAACTCTTTTTGCTTTTGTTTTTTTCTTTCCCTTACCCAAAGATCTTCTAGATCGTATCCAATATGGCGCCTTAGCCGATCACTTTGCGCAGAAGTTAAATACTGCAAATAGGTATCCCTTTTTATAAATTCGACCTCATGGTCACTGACCCGCATGAGAATTATACCAGTGATATTAACTAAAGTAAAGTCTTTTTTTATATCCCAGAGACATGCATCACCACTTCTGAATTGACCAAATCCTTCGGTATGAATTGCATAATTGTACATATTTTCAATTATAGTGAAAAAGCTTATATCCACAGAAAGATTTTTCTCGGAAACTTCTAAGTAGATAGAATGCAATAGGGACACCGAAAAATGCCTTACAAAGGCCTTGTTAGAAGTTGCAGCTGGAACCAAAATACTTAGTAACTCATTTAGCATTTCGGCTTCGTCCCCATAAAACAACTTTTTTATAATTAAGAACAAAATCCTCAGATATATGTTAATTACAACTGGTCTAGAAGACTGCAAACCAATCAAGTACTTAAGACGGTGAAAAAATTTATCCAAAATCTGTCTGCTTTGAAATCCTATCAGCGCAAGCATCCATTCATAGTATATTCTTACCAATGGGCTAGGATCATTTTCTACCAATTGCATTAGCTTCGGCAAAACTTCGGTATATAATGTCTCGGTTTCCATTCTATCATGTACAGATAAAAGGATCCGCACTAATTGAAGCCTTTTAGTTTCCTCGTAGGTGTCAGATGATTTGCTTATTTTCGAAAGCTGTAAAATATGATCATTGTCAAAGATATAGTTCACGATATACTCACTAAATTTGGATGTTTTAAGGGAGTTAAGCAACGCCATCAAATTTACCTTTGAAGCAACCTCATCGGGGCCATATATTTTATTGTAAAATTTGTTTTCTGGTCTCTTCAAGATTTCATGATCATAAATGTCTGCGATAATGTTTTCTAGCCTAAATAGATGATCTCTGGGTTGTCTGACAATAGAACTGAGCACTAGGATCTCGGCCAACCATAAAAGTTTTTCAAACATCATAGGATATTCTATTTGGAATTCAGACAAGCATCTTGTAAATGAAGGTAATAAACATCTTCGTCCTTGAGCATTCAGGATTACCGATTTACTGAGAGAATGTACACGCTCGCTAACATTAGTGTTATGAAGTGATTCAATCAACACAGAGGGCAGACACATAAGGTTGATGATCAACAAATGCAATTGCTTTTGATTCGACATTAACTTAGAGACCTCAATATTAGACCACATATCAAAAAGAAGGATCACACATCTTTCAAAAATTCGTGAAGAAGTATTTGCTGATGATAATATTGTTTCAACGAGTTTGGCTACCTCGAAATTTGCACGGTAATTAATCAACAATGGATTTATAATTTTAAGTACTTCTTCGATATCAGACTGTGAAGGACTATCCTTTTTCATGCTTGATGACAATATCTTATAAAAGAGTCCAAAAGATAAATCCTTAAACTTATACAAGTCTTTGGATCGTTTGGTTGCTTCATTATAATTCAAAAATATCAAATTATTGAATTTTAGTAATGATTTAATACTAAACAATTCGTAATTTTCAATACCCTTAGGTGAATAAAGGCCGAATATCTTAGCAAAAAGTTCAAGCTTAGAGCACAGGAGTTTCAATGTCACTTCATTGTCTGCTTGAGTTTGCGAATTAATTGAAGCCCAAAGATTTACCAAATTAATTCTTACGGGTAATAATTTGCCATATGTCTCGAAATCTACCTGTGATAAGATCTCATAAATGTGCGTATCAGGAGCATCTTCGATAACATGCGATAAAAATTTTTTCAAAACACTTGAGAGAAGCTCATTTTCAAATAGATTGGAAACATTTAAATCAGCGACTAGCATCTTAACCAAGGATTCTTTTGATGTAGAAACAAACAACGAGTGTAACACTTCGAAAGGTTTGGGAAATGCTACATTAACAAATGCAACTAGCAAAGTTACAATGTTGGTGGACAATGAGTTGTGGACGCTTATTAAGTCTTTCAAAGACTCTTTGAAATTTTTAAATTCGATCAAGTATTCAGTCAACCGATCCATAAAAACTCTTATCAATCCAAAGCCATTGAATTTCACAAATCTGTCTAACATTTCAAAATATTTATTCACGTCTGGAAACTTAAAGTTGAGTATAAGATGTAAATAAATCGATTGATTGACATCATTATACACTTCGCCCTCAAATGAGCTATCAAATAGATTCACCAATAAGGGACCATGCGCTTCATATGATAGGACCTTTTGTCCCTCTAGCCCCCTTAATAAACCCAAGGCAATAAATGTCCTTGAGGCACTAAATGACTGTTTTGAATTTTTCAAAACTTTTAATATGGAGTACGCAACCGTACGCAATTCTTCATCGTTTTCAAGTTCCTCAAACAAACGACTTACAAAATTAGTTAATCTGTTTCCAAATTCACAGAAGGAGCCTTTCTCATTTTTCGTAACGACGAAATGTGAAGCTACCATTGCAGTAGGTAATATTATCTCTTCCAAAAGCGTCAACCCGTGCTTGAGTACATGCACATTCTCAGGAGGCAAGGAGAGCAAAATACTTAGGCAAAACCTACGAAGTGATTCCATGGAAGATTTAAATCCATTCGCTAATAGGCATATACCCCATGAGGGGTGTATCGTTGAATCGGGTGAAATAAAAGATATAATATCATTAACAGCAGCTTCCATTTGATGCACAGATGTATCTATGGCCGAAAATTCATATATTGTTATAAATCTCATCCATTCTTCAATATGTTTCCTTCTTGAACCATTATCCCAATTGACGAGACTATTCTTAATATCTCTATTTATAAAGGTGACTGTAAGTTGAAGGATGGAAAGGCAATATTTTTTATTTTCGTGAGACAGGCTAGTCAAACCAGCTTGAATCTTAGACCACATATGCTCATCCTGGAGAATTTTTTCTTGGTAAACTCCACTATTAGCTATCAAATTACTTTTGGAGCTTTTTAAGTAGCGTAACCATAGAATTAGACCTCGGTCTCTAGTTGAATTATTTGAGCTTTTTGCCAAAGAAAAAATGATTCTCCACACAAATTCAGACTCACTAGTAAGTTCTATAAGATGGTCAATTCGCCAACGCAACAAATTTAAGGCGCAATCAGCTATGATATCATCTCTACTACCGAGCATAAAACAGAGCAACGTCTCGATATTGTTGCCTGTGGTTTCTTTTTCGAAAAAAATCTGCCAACTTTTCAAAATAGTTGCGACAGACGTGACTTCAAAGTTCTCTTCTTCTTTCAAATCTCTACTCTTCCATGTATCTATTCCAATTTCGGGAAACTCTTGTGAAATATCTATAAAGTCTTTTAAAAAAGTAGGGCTAAAGATTTTCACGTAGGAACTCAACAAGTGGAGCGTTTCTTTGAGCAACTCTTCATATAGCTGAGGGACTTTTCTTGTCAAAATTAAAATTTCTTCATGCTTTTCATTTTGAGCTTCCTCTTTATTTTGCAATATAGATATACAATAACGAAATAAGTATGGGTATATTTTCAGTATGGTAGACGGACTAAGACAATCTACTAATTCACATAATGCTAAATTATTATCACGAGCGTCACCTAATCCTTTAGCAAGATCTAATGCAAGCCCCTCTTTTTGGGCAGCACTTAGTCTATCGGCAAGAAAAGATACTATCTTATGCATGGCTAGATAGACATGCCTTGTTTCACTGAACACTGCTAAAAATTTTCTGTTGATTCCTGTATATACACTGACATGCAGTGAACGTTATCTTGGTAGCATCATATGTATATATTATACGCATATCCCCAAATTGAGACTTAAATTGACACCTGGCCATAAAGCGTCATAAAGCCTTTGTTAAAAATACATGGGTGCTCATGTGAGGATTTGTAAAAGCGACAGGTGATAATAATTGTCAGTTTGTTTTCCTATCTTACTTTACTTTTTTTTTTCTTTTTCTCTTTTTTTTTTCCATTACTATCTGCTCTAAAAATTTTAAGTTTCGCAACAATTTACGCTAAAAGTTAACTAAAAATATATTCGATTGAATTATTGCATGTTTTGCATACTCTATACATACATATTTTTAAAAACGTCAACAACCTTTCATATCTTGGAAATTTCAAGTCTAATTTCTTCCCATATTTCGACATTTTTTTTCGCCCATGAAGCAAGGGAATTGTTGTAATGACGCATAATTTTAAATAAAACTTTAAGTTGCTTTTTGTGAAAGAGCTTAAAATTTTTGTCTATTTCATCAGCGATGTAGGCCAAATCCGTACGCATAATTTTCTGACATTTTTCATAAGTCGTTACTTTGTCTTGTAACAGGCAAATCTTTTGTTTTCTTGTTTCTTCCGGGTTCTGATCCATAATATCAGATATATATTGAGTAATTCGTTTAAAGCTAGGTAAAAATTTCTGTTTATAAGACTCGTGAGAGCCAGTCTTCGATGAGTCTTGTTCAGTAGAAGACGTCACAGTACTCAAGTCGTAATTGGGATCTTTAGATAAGATACGGGAGTGGACAGCATTCTTAATGCGACCTGACTCCTCTTCCGCCTTAGAAAGATCACTTAACTCATTACTTTTCTCCACCAACTCATTCTCCAAAAGTTCCTCTTGTCGTATTTTACGTCTATGATACTTATTTATGAACTCTAAAGTTGTGGAGTACTGAACTGCCTCACCCAATGGTTCAGAAAACTTTGTTTCCAACTCTGCAATCAACGAGCTTACCACGACAAACGACCTATCAAACACCTGACCTATCTTGTCAAATATGGTACTGAGTTGCAAGTCTTCTTCACTATTACTATTTTTAGCATCATTCGACTTAAGAACTGGGGACTCCGCCAATATGAGGGAAAAGGAGTTGAAAATCGAACCCAATTCGGTATAGTCGTTTGCAAGACCATTGAAATTGAACATAATCTTTTTGTTTATATTGTCTAGACACGACGTATCGATGACATACTGATTTTCGTTCGCCAGCATTTTTTCCGAAGATGGCGCTATAGAAGTAGATGGTCCTTCCTTGACTCCACCGGGACCTAAAATTTTGTTTGTTTTTGTTGTGATTTTTTTACCATTATCATGAAATGGTTTCCAAAAAGACATATTAATAGTATGCGAATTTGTAGGATTTGGCAAATTCACATATATTGAATCGGTGTTCAAGCCATTTTCTGGGTTCAGAAGATATATAGATTTAGGAAGCCGCCTACTCAACAAAGATATTTCGTCAGACCAATTAGAATTAGGATCCAAAAACTTTGCAAAGAAATCCAAATTTCTGATTTGGGGTATGGACAAACAGTTATTCAAAAAGTTGAATAATAGGCGTTTTCTATGTTCAATTAGCCTATTTTTATTTAAATGTGTCGAATTTATGTAGGAGTAGTCCGACGTAGGTAACAACGGAGGACTTTCGGAATTACTATTTTGATTTTCGCCGTTACCATTACCAGCATGGTTTGAATTATTACCTACGAGCCCACCCAACAAAGGCAATTTAAGATAGTTTTTCGGAGGAATAGGGGGTATTATTATCAAAGGAAATATCTTACAAAGGACTTCTCTTAAACTCTCAAAGTCACTGTATCTTCTTCTAGTTTGAATTTCATCATTGCGGTCATCCAAATCAATAAGCTGGATCGTATAAACAATGTAGGTTTTCAGTGAGTTAACAAAACCTTCGTTAGAATTACCTGCCTTTACAATATTCAATTTTATATTGCTACCAGGTTTAAGAAGTCTGCTGACTCTGCTTTCGTAATTTATTTGAACTGATTTAAATGTTTCTTTTAATTTGGAATCAGATTGGTTAGGAGAATTGTATAATAGTACCGACTCATCATCCTCAGAATTGTTCAAAGAGCCCCCAATGCCATTAGTATGCTTTCCGTTGTTTTTCAGCACTTTTGAGTTTCCTTGATCATTTATTAAACTTGTAATTCCATGTATGTAGGGAAAAGGATTATTGTCTTCTTCATCCTCTAGTGAGCGGGCAGTAGAATTGCTTCTACTGAGTTCATCTTTAGCCATCTTTAGAAACGTTCGTACTTCACATATACTAAATCAGGTATTTCTAATAAATGATACCGTCAATTCATTAATTTGCCGTCATTTAATACACATTATGTGTGATTTTATACAATATTGCACGACATTACTTAGAATTTTTTTTTTTTTTTTTTTAAATAGTAATCTCATTTTTCGTTGACCGTGTGTAAATGTAACTGTTACATGAGACGAAGGAATGTCTACTTTTGATGAAAGTATGGACGATATCGAGCTACCTGAGCTACAGTTTGCTAGGGTTTTGCTGGAATATCAATTAAGTGATGATAAAAACAACATAGATCTAATTGCGAAATTGAAATCATGCTGTGCGTATCAGGCCATACGTCTAGGAGAGAACGCTGAAGATAAGAGCAATAGTAGTATTGTAGAGGAATTCAAGGACTGGGAATTAGAGACAAAGTTTTGGGACTTGGCAGAACTATTGTACTATAATAGATACATATCGCCAGCACAAGGTACAATGGAAACACTGCCGCTCCTGTCCGATTCAACCAACGAAAGAAATTTCTTAGACAAAAAAGCAAAATTGAGAGATCTCTTGTCCATTATTTATTGGATTCAGAATAATTCGGTCAATTTAGATAATATTAATGAACTCAAAAATTTATCGTCGGGAAAATGGCAGCATACACGGATGTCAATTCAAAATAGAGATTTAAAAACATTGTCTGGTCAAAACGAAAGAGACAATGACCTCGTAGATAAAATTGATAGCGACGCCATGATACGAACGGAAAAGTCGATTGATTTAACAGACAGAGACGTTGATAACAGTAACTTTTACGTAATATACAAACTTATTCTTGCCAATAAAATCGACGAAGCAATAGAGTTTGCTGATAGTACAGGTAATTTTACGATGTCCTTGATTTTAGCAGGATCCGTTCAAGACTATGCGGATCCCGAGAATGACAACAGGAAGGATTTATTCTTACCATTTTCAGACTTAACAGAAGAATCCACCGAAAGCCGAATTTTCAAAAGCTCGATAGCTTTCGAACCTGGCGATATTGAAGACACAAAGCGCAAACTATTATTTCAGCAGACAGTTTATAAATTATCTCAACAGCCCAAGTTAGATAAATATGAGGCCTTGATTTACAATTACCTAAGTGGGGGAAGTATTTCCCCTAACTTGGAAGACGCGTCCGAAAACTGGGAGGAAAGCTTACTATTGTATCTAAATCAAATGTATAAATATACTAGGGAGCAAGAATTACTAAAAATAGTGGCTGCGTTTTCTGAAGAGGGCACACTTAACGCAACTCTTCCTCCACCATCAGCTAAGACTATCGATGAAGTTTTGAATTTACTCGTTCATTCGGACAAGAAATTAGCTGATATAGCCTCCCATCCCTTAAGAATTATTGCGGGTTCTATAATGATAAATAAACAGAATTCATTACTTCATGAGGCAGCTGAATCTTATTCAAGTGGTGCAGGAACAGATGATAACGGCAATTTGCTCCAAACTGATTTAGTATGCAGAGTTCTTGCTCATTTGTCGATTGTTTATTCTTTGCAAGACGTGCACGCGTTCACCTCAAAAGATATAACGAATATTATTGCGGCGTACATATCCAACTTGAAACAAAAGGGTTTGACAGATATTATTCCTCTTTACTTATCTTTTATTCCAGATGAAAGTGACTCCAGAGAGTGTTATTCCATATTCTTATCCTCAATAACCGACAACGAAGAAAGAGCAAAGCAGATCCAAATTGCAAAGCAATACAAAATATTGTTTTCGTCATATGATGATGTTAATGAGTCAAATGAGAATAAGATTCACCTTGTGTTAAGAAGAACTGTTGAACGAGTAATGAGAGAGACAGAATTTGCCTACACTCCTGATAAGAAGGTGAAAGTTCCCAGTGAAACATCTGAAATAGAAGAAGTCGACTACAAGTTATACAGGTCAGTGGAATGGTTTTTTGAGTATTCAATGTACGAGGATGCTATATTGGCTTCTTTGGTTGTCATTCGGCGATTTTTGTTGTGTGGTAAGTTGCTGGCATTGAAGAGTTTTGGAATAGGTAAGAACTTCAAACAATTAATAAAAAATTACGATATAGAGTCCCAGACGAAATCCATGGGTGCTATAAGCTCGGAGATCTTAAGCGAAGAATCAAAGGAGGAATTATTGAACTATGAGGCATTTATCCAAGCGATATTTTTGTTAGGTGACTGGAAAAAATTCTTGGATGATAATAAAATAAATTGTACCAGTTCTTCAAGAAAATCCAATTTTTGGAAATCCAGCTATTTGGCAAACTCTATTGAGAAAGTGACGACAGTCCTTAATAATATTGTAAAAGACTGGTTTACGTACCTTTCACACACAGGAGTGGAAAGTGAGCTTTTAGGTGAACTCAGGTCAATATACATTCCTTATTTAATAATTGAACTTCAGAAAATTTATCAATATGCAAGTTTAAGCGATTGGAAATATATACGCAAAGGATTTGGCCTTATAAACAAGGTAGCAGATGAAGAGAATGATTATCTCAATTGTTTTCTTAAAAGTGAAAGATTAAATGAATTCTTGAAAAGTTGCGGGGAGATGTCCATGTTTGCCGCTGAGAAAGGCATTGACGGAATATATATACATAGATAAAAATCTGTAATTTCTAGATATCCGTTAAATTATTTGGAGGTTTAATAGATATACGTAATCTATTAATTTAAAGCACTAGCCTTATCATATAACAAATCCACAAGATTTGACAAATTTTTGATCAAATTAATAGAGGACTCATATGTAGCATCCTTGCTTGGTTCGTCATATATGATTAACCAGCCGTTCCCTTGGTCCAAAACACCATAGAAAACCTTGTCCAAAATCATTTGAGACAATTTACCCTCAACTTGTTGTATATCAAGACCTATTGTTTTTGATATATGCGATAATTCCACACAACTGTAAGTTTGTATAATCTTTAATAAATTTTGTTCTAAAAGGTTATCATAGAGAGCATTAAAGTTGCTTTTAATGATTGGATCAGATCTCAATTCATCTGAATAAGTACTGAGAGCTGTCTCAAATTCGTGCAACGATCTATTTGAATAAGCTATTGCGATCGCCTTCATAGCGTCTATTTCCCTAGATTGATATTTGATAATATTCTTATTGTTCAATAGGGTATGGATATCATCCACAAGATTAACCATAATTTTTGACAAAAGCATGTATTTTAACACCAAGGCCGCCCTTGGATCATCCTGAGTATTAAAGCCTTCAAATGACTCATAGAAATAAGAAAAAGCAGTCTTGTAATCATTCTCCTCTGAATTGATAATACCACTCTGACAATCTAGCTCAGCTTGCAAAATTGTAGGGCAATATACGGAGTTGGCAGATGTTCTTGCACTAGTTAATGAAGACCTAGCTTTGGGAATATTCCTCAAAGAATGATATACTCTAGATTCTAATAGCTGTACTCCGATCAAGGAGAACTTGTCATCTAGTTTCTTATATTCTCTCAACAAATTATTCAATATACCCAAAGAATCCTGATATAATTCAATCTCGAAGAGTAATGACGCTAACTTAAATTGCAACGATTGTCTTAAAAAAGACAAATTCTGATCAATAGACCATTGGATACTGTCCTTGGTTATTCTTATTTGCAACTCCTTAGAACCTTCAATGGTGTCAAAACATTCTATGAGCACCTTCACAATTTTAGCTGTCTTCAACTTCGCAAAATTACCTAATACCTTTCTTGAAAATAAAAGCAACTCATTCAATTTTTCTGCCTGCTTGTGTGTTTCATAAATCTTTCCAAGTTCTAGCAAACTGCTTTCCTGGTCTTGTAAATTGCTTGGTGCTTCTTCCGATCCCTGCTGAATGATATTTCTGTACTTAACTTCGGCCTCAACGATTTGATCGTTTTCAGCAGCCTTACGTGCTTCTGACAATAATACAGATGACGATGTTGATGGTTTTACTGACATTATCACTGAAATGAAGTAGCTTCAATACTAATGTGCTTTTTGCCATCACGCAAGTCGATTGTTGAGATCTTAAACTTGTACATTACACTACCTTAAGTGTTAACATAAATTTTTCAGCACCTACAAAGCGTAGACATCATGCTTCCCAGGACTAATTCTTTGCTACCGACAGGGAAGCTCCCTATGGGCCCAAGTAATGATTATAGTAAATCTCAAATTTTTCAGATTTTATTTAGAAGTGTCTTACAGAGACGGCGCTATTCAACAAGATTACCATTTTCATTCAAGTCCAAGAACAATAATAGGGACTTAAGAGTAGAAATATTCTTAAGTAAAGGTTTTAGCAGATCCAATTCAACAAAGTCACCATTCCCTTCCAGGTATAGGCAATTAGAAGAAAAAAAGAGCTATGAGAAATTACCAAAATGGTTTCAGTGGGCTGAGTATTTCCGATCGAGTGAATTTCAAAAGGGTATGACGATGTACTACGTCGCTGGTTTTATTGTGATACTTGTGTGTTTCTATTACTACATGAGAGATCGCTACTACGAAGATAAACAAATAAAGCACATTAGAATAAAATATAATAAAGATCCGAAGAGCTTGTCAGAGTACGAGTATTTGAAACTAAAGGCAAACAGTAATGACAGTTTGCGCCCTATGGAGTTGAAAAAGTATCGGATGTACCAAATGATGCGTAAAGAGTTTAGAAGAAAACATATCTTAGATACAAGTGCAATGTTTGAGCCGTCTCCTGAAGATTTGGCTAACTGGTACGAAGGACAAGCTAGAAAATCGAACAGACAGCATCCAGAAGATTCTGATACAACAGACAGGAAGGAAGAACCAATTCGTAGTACAAACCATATTAATAACCCGAATATTGTCCCACCTCAAGACACTACAGAATTCTTTGATAAGATCGCATCCAAATATGATGATGAAATAAAGTGGGAAGAGAGAGCGATTTTTATGGGAGCTAGACGAAATTGGTTAATGCGGCAACTTAAAGGGGATGTCTTGGAAGTTGCCTCCGGATCTGGAAGAAATATTCCGTATTTTCAACCGGAGAAGGTGGATTCGATCACTTTTCTTGACTCCTCTGAAGAGATGATGAAAATCGCTCAGAATAAGTTTAGAAAACGTTTCCCCAAATTTCAGAAAGTGGGCTTCACGGTAGGCAAAGCAGAGGATTTGGTGAACCTCGCCAATGAAAAAGTACGGTATGATACTGTTTACGAAGCCTTCGGATTATGTGCTCATGAAGACCCTGTTAAAGCTCTTCGAAATATGACCCTTTTGCTTAAACCGGGGGGACGGTTAATATTGTTAGAACACGGGAGAAGTACATGGGACTTTATCAATAACCATTTAGACTTTAAAGCTGAAAAACGAATGAAGAAATGGGGTTGTCGTTGGAACTTGGATATCGGTGACTTGGTCGATGAGGCAGGTTTAGACATTACTTATGAAAAACGTGTTCATCTAGGGTCCACGTGGTTGTTAGTTTGCAAGAGGCCTGAAGACCCAATGAATTTAGAGGAAAAACCATTTATCAATAAATTGTTCGGAAAAGATGTCGAAAAGATTAAGAAAGAGTAAATAATAGCCACTATTCTTGTAAATAGATATATACTATAGATAGAGACCTTCATGATCATTATGTATCTTTTCAGAAATTAGACCTCTTTTTTTAAGCTCATTTTTCACTATTGATAGTCTTTCTTCCTTTGCTTTCTTCGCTCTGTGGTTTTCCTCTATAGTTTCTTCGTACAAAATTATATCAGAGGAGTAATCTTCATTTGCATTTGGGCTTGAATTCTGTTTCAGTCTGGTTACTTCGATTTCTTGGAGCAACTCTTTATTTGTGTCCAATAGTTTTGACAATGATTGTTCTACCTGGAACATATGCAGACGAAGAGACTCATCATCGAGATCCTGGATAGCAAAAGAATATGCTTGTATATCCAATACTTGATTATTAGAGGACATAGTATCAATTCTTCTGGGAAATCAAACGATATGATCTAAAATTTCGCAGAAAAATTCAGTTTGCTAATGAATTAGCTGCTGATTACAAAATCAGACTATGAGAATGCTTGGACTTCCACTTAGGCTGGTTAAGCCCCCGAAAAGTATAACTCTGGGAGTTAGACGAATTCGATCTTTTTATTCTACTGACCATAAAGTGAATATGAATAGAAATGTGACTCAAATACACCCATTATTATTGAAGAGAGCCGAGCTAATGAAAAAGGAATTCACTGACTTGGAAAGAAAGGTGTCAAATGGGGCATTCGATGAGGAAACAAATATGAAATTTTCGAATTACTCTCTGGTTTTGAGTGACTACGAGAGATATGTATCGGATACTGAAAATATGAAGTCATTATCAGATATTGTAGCAAAAGAAACGGATGCAGAACTTTGCGAAGAAGCTCAGAAAGAACTAGAGGAATTAACTCCGCGAATAGAGAAATCAGCTATCCAGTTACAAAAGCATCTTTTACCTCCGGTTAAGCATTTTAACAAACCGGTATTCCTAGAGTTGAGGCCAGGAGTGGGTGGATCAGAGGCTTCCCTCTTTGCACAGAATTTACTTCATATGTATATAAACTTTGCAAATCAGATGAAATGGAAATGGAAAATGCAACTGGAAAAGCAAAATAATTACGGCAGTATAAGTGAGTGTATTCTTTGTATCGATCATCCTGGTGCTTTTAATATTTTGAGACACGAAAGTGGTGTCCATCGAGTTCAGCGAATTCCTGAAACGGAGAGCAAAGGTAGAATTCATACTTCCACAGCTGCAGTTGTGGTTTTGCCTAAGGTTTCAGAGGGAAATGAGCAGTCTTTAAGAGAAGACGAAAGACAGTTTAATCCCAATGAGATTAGAATAGACACAATGAGAGCTGGTGGCAAAGGTGGGCAACATGTTAATACTACAGATTCAGCGGTGCGGATTACACACTTTCCCTCAGGTATTCAAGTCCAGCAGCAGGATGAAAGATCGCAACATAAAAATAAAGCGAAAGCGTTTTCTATCTTACGAGCGCGCTTGGCTTCTCTTGAGAGAGAAAAAGAAATTGCCGAGCAGAAGAAGTTACGAACAGATCAGGTAACGACAACAGACAGGTCGGACAAAATTAGAACTTATAACTACCCTCAAAACAGAGTTACGGACCATAGATGCGGATATTCCTTATATGACGTAGAGGGTTGTATGTCTGGGCACAGACTCATGGATTTAATTGAACATGTCGAAGCTCACGCTTTTAAAGAAAGACTTCGAGAGTTAGTCGAACAACATAGTTGAGAGCGGTAGAATATTGATATACGAAGAAAGGGGAATTAAAAAAAAAAAAAAAATTAGAAATAAAAACTATTAGATTAGAACAGAGATTCTTCATGCTAAATACTGAAGGCTTTCCAAACTTCATAATATAAAATGCAAGTATGATAGATATTACGAACATATAGGTACGTTAGTTCTTAAAGGCAATAAAGTAAACAATCTTATAAGCCTCTCAATTTCTCAAGATTCAATACATCTTGACAGATGCTTTCCATAGTCTCTTTATCAATCAAATTTTCTGCATTTTCGTACGCTAGACTGGCCTCATAACCCATATTGATTCTTTGCTCAGTTAAGCCGACCTCGCCAAAACTCAACGCTTTAATAATATTGCAATAGCGAGCTATGTTTTTACGGACAGATGTCGATATTTCTTCATTTTTGTCGGAGTATATTTCCCATGAACTCTCCTCTTCTAGTCTCGTTATTGAAACACTGCCTTGCAGGACGTTATATGAACCTTGCAGGTCCAACGATGCTTTTAATTTATTCAAATTTGCATTTGGCGCTAGAGAAGTACTCTTTCCCGAAGTTTTGCTTAACCATACGTACCCATTAACACCTAGTATTATACTTACACTTCCTGGCAAATCAAACAGATGATTTTTTGACTTGACAACTAAGTTGGAAGGAACTCTCAAAAATATACCGTTTCTGAGTTTACCGTACTTTAAAGATCTCGTATGTAAAGAAGCGCTACCATTGCTGAAAATACTTTGGACTTCCGTGTTAAGTAAATCGCCTTCTTTCAAAAAGCTTCTCATTTGCAATTCATCACTCTCTGACTTTCTTCTGAGAACACCTCCTGGTAAGTTAACAGAACCCAACATCAAAGTCGCGTCCTGCTTGGACCCAATATCTACTTTCCACCGACGGTTACCCACTTCCGTAATCCTACCGATGACATGATCTCCTGTTTCCGGCTGATATCTTCCTTTTATGGGGACGACACTGAGCAATCTATTAACTCTGAGGATATTTCCAGCAACGGAAGAGTATGTTTGGTCATCGACAAAGTATGTTCCATGTCCCTTCATCCAAATGGGATCATCACTCACAAGTTCACCAGGAGTCATGATACTTTGAGTCTGAGAATCATCTTCTATTTCTGATAAATCATCATCAGAAGCAAGAACATCTTGACTTTCTGGCTTGAAAATCCTAATTACCTCCCCATTACTCATAATACCCAGACAATTCTGATCTCAATAACCTTTAGAATTTAACTTTCATTCGGTCACTCATTTACTCATCCTTTTTTTTTTTTTTTTTTTTTTTCATCGGTGAGTTTTCACTTTTTCAATGAGATAGGTCTAGTCAAAAGATAGGCCCTGTGGATGTTTCATTTGCTTAGTGCTAAAAGAAAAATCTTTAACCGAGCAGGTCCAACGAGGTCATTGAGCAGTTCAAATTTACTATTAAAAGAGAGAATGAGCGACAGATTTTCGCCACCTATAAATAGATCTATGAAGATCCTTGATCGTTCTTTTTTCAACAAGGAAGTGGACCTTCTCGCGGTCCGTTTCCCAAACCCTAGATTCATCGGATCTTTTGTTAAGATCTGCAAGGCAGATATTCTAAATGTGCAAAACTTAAAGCATGTAGTTTCTCTAGGTAATGGAGAAAAAGGTGTACTCCTAAACGATAATGTTACAGACATAAACACATATAGGCAACTGTTGGAGAAAAATACACTTGAGAAGATAAAAGATTTTGGAGCATCTGTTATACCTTATACCTTGAAGCTTGATTATAATTTTTGGAAAGCTAATGATATATTAAAGGCAGTTTTACCGGAGAACTTGTTGGATGACATTCCCACAGGGTTTGCCCAAGCAGGCCATGTAGCTCACTTAAATCTCCACGAAGACTTCAAGCCATTTGGAAAGTTGATCGGACAAGTTATTTTAGACAAAAATTCTAGAGTGGAGACGGTTGTGGACAAGATTGATACAATAGGAACAAAATTTCGAACTTTTCCTTTGAAAGTACTCGCAGGGAAAAAAGATTTACTAGTGGAGCAAAATGAAAGTGGGTGTCGATTCAGGTTCGACTTCGAAAACGTCTATTGGAACTCAAGGTTATCTACAGAGCATGAGCGATTAGTAGATCAGTTTAAAGTAAATGAGGCAGTGGGTGATGTCTTCGCTGGTGTTGGTCCTTTTGCAATCCCCGCTGGCAAAAAGAGTACCTTTGTCTTGGCGAATGATCTTAATCCAGAATCTTATAAGTATTTGAAGACAAATATATCTCTAAATAATACCGATGATTTTGTTAGACCTTTTAATTTGGATGGGATCGATTTTATAAAGCAGTCTCCAAAGTTACTTTTAGAATGGGCTCACTCTAAAAAATTTATTACTCAAAAAAGGCAAACCAAGAGAAGAAGATTTGATACCAAGGAAAATTCTTCTTCTTCAAAGGAATTACACGTTGACAAGTTTGAAATACCTCAATTTTTCAGCCATTACGTGATGAATCTTCCTGATTCTGCCGTCTCATTCTTGGGTGCCTTCAATGGCCTTTATAATCATCCAGACATTAGAGATATTATTAAAAATACTCCTACTTTTAGACTTCCAAAACTACATGTTCATTGTTTCGAGAAATATTCGCCCGATGAGCAACCCGAACCATCATTACAACTTTTGGAGGAAAGAGTTCACCAAAGAATAATTAATAATATAGGTTACCCTATACCTATAAAAGCTTGTCAATTCCATTTAGTCAGACATGTTGCGCCAACTAAACCTATGTTTTGTGTAAGCTTTGAACTTCCAGAAGAAGTTGCCTTTCGTTGAATGAGAATAAACAGCCCTTTTAAGTTTTTAATTCTGTCTTTTTTTATTTTTTATTTTTTATTTTTTATTTTTTTTTTTTTGTTTGCATTTCAAATTGCTGCTAAAGGAATTACATATGTGATAAATAACAGTGAGCGGCAAATACTGAAATAAATTTTGAAAGATCAAACAATATGCTGGAGGTGCAGAATGATGGGGATATAGATTATAATAGGCTCACGAACACATATATGGGGATTTTCCATACACAGAAGTTCGCAGAATTCTTGAATACTAGCCAAGTAGGATACGCACATTCAGCATCAGGGCTTGAGTTTTCTTTACTTCTGAAAAGTTTGGGGACTTCGCTATTTTTATGTGGATTCCAAATAAGCCTCTTTTGTGTATTCAGGACGCTCTTTAAAGTTCTATATCAGCCTCGAAGTTACTGCGTCCCTATTAGTGAAAGAATGCAGCCCTTACCTAAAGGATTTTTAAAGTGGGTTTTCCCAACATTGAGCTACAGCATTAATTATTATTTATCCATGGGCCTTGATGCTTATTTTTTTATCAGATACATTAGTATCCTTTTATTGTTCTTTTCGTTGGTGGGGTCTTTGAATATGCTTGTCCTTATTCCTATAAATTGGACAGGCCACACTGAGGATTACATGGCATCAGGACTTGACAAATTGAGTCTTTCAAATATTGCTAAATCGAAGATCAAGCGGTTGAATGCACATTTTTTAATGTGCTTGTTGACTGTATCTTTTTTTCATTGGATAATTACTTACGAGTTTCATAGCTTCGTCAAGATAAAGCAATCGTATTTGTTATCGAAGGTACATGAAGAGACAGCTACCGCAAAAATTTTACTAGTTTCAAATGTACCGTCTTATTTACGCGAACCCGATATATTGCGGCATCTATTCGAGGTGATTCCTGGCGGAGTCGAAAATATCTGGTTTCTATATGATTTTAGAGGCATCTACGAAGATATCAAGGAGGCAAGGGAGGCTTTAGATATATTAGAAAAGGCTGACATAGCTTATGTGAAGACCATTTTGTCTTGCGTTCAACCCAGGAAACCCAACTTCGGTTTTTGGAATAATTTAAAAAAAAAAAGTCCAGAGATTGAAGATAATGCTGTAATGAAATTGGATGGAAATAAGCTTGCACCAAAATTCTACCCGCCGGTCTATTTTAAGCTGATAAAAATACCAAAGATAGAAAGGTACCTTAGATTGAAACTACCTGGATTTTTAAGGATATTTTTGTTAGAGAAACCTGTGAATACTGTTGAATGGTGCCTTGATACCTTGCTGAATAAGCACAATGCCATTGATCTAGAAAAAGTTAGGATGGTTTCGGGCCAGCTAAAGAAACATAACAAGATTTTTCTTGAATTCCGGACACAAACTGCAGCATACATGGCTCACCAATGCTTACTCTCGCAGTCCCAGGGTGCCCTTGATCTGACATTAATTGACATGCATCCCGATGACATATTGTGGAACAATGTGGGGCGAAATCATTCTTTTGCTTGTTTAGTCGAGAGATATATTGTGACTTTGATCTTCATTTGTATCATGATTCTATATGTGATACCCGTGTCTTTCATTGGGTTAGTCTCTCAAATACCCCTATTAACTAGGCTTATTCCTAGTCTTGGATGGATCTCTAAATTACCTAAAGAGTTCAGAAAAATTTTATCAAGTATTTTGCCTTCAATCGGACTAGTCTTGTTGACTGATATCGTGTTGGTAGTCTTTCGGTTTTTAACGTATTTTAAAGGCTTTCTTTCAGGAGCTGAGCTTGAAATAGATATGCAAAAATGGTACTTTGCTTTTTTGTTTATACAACAATTTTTGATAGTCACTATACTGTCGAGTATAACTGTTGTCTTTAAACAAATAGTCGATAAACCAATGTCTATACCTATCCTATTGGCGACAAACTTGCCAAAGGCAGCGAACTTCTTTTTTCAGTATATTGCTTTAAAAGCGTTCTCATTTTGTGGTAATAACTTTTTAAGGATTGGCGCGTTGATAAAGCACTTGACTTTTTACAAGTTAGTGGACGCATCTCCGAGACAAAAATTCAATAGAGTAGCGACTCTAGTGAGAATACAATGGGGTTCAGTATATCCTGTCTATTCAGTTTTTGCTTCCATCGGTTTATCATATTGCATTATTTCGCCCTTGATAGCGGTGTTCGTTATATTTATCTTGTCTTTACTGTTGCTATATTATAAGTACGCCTTACGTTTTTTCTACAGTCATATAAACCCTTCAGATACTAAAGGAAGACACTATCCATTGGCACTTTTGCATTTATATGCAGGGCTTTATTGTCTTGAATGTTGCTTGATAGGAATCTTTTTTCTTCTGCGGGACCAATATGATAACAGTCCAATGGTTATGCAAGGTTGGTTCATGATAATAGTCCTCATAGCAACAATTTTTGGCAACATTACCATCTATAGGCGATATGTGAAACATTTCGCATACTTGCCAATATTGTCTGATAAGAAATTCAAACACGTAGAGGCCCGCAAGGCTGTTACAAAAGAGAATAACGAAGCGCCCGAGGAAGAAAGCCCAAAGGAAACAAATGATGCCAAAGAGGTAGACGACATGTACCTGAATCATCATATGTTATTTTCGCATCCAGCTTTCAAATACGAGAAGCCCACATTATGGCTACCAGAAGATCCTTTCCAACTTTCCAGGTTACTTATAGAAGAACAAACAAAATTTCCAAATGCACTCCAGAGTGGTAGTACTGAAGGCGCCCAGTTGAATGTATCGTCTACCGGGTTTAAAGTTGTGATAACTAATGCCCCACCTGATTATAAGTAAACCTGCGTTGTCTCATTTTTGAAAGTATCCAAAAAGACCACTTTTCAACTATGGATGGCTTCACTTATTTCTTGCCACTCGCCAACCATATTCCATTGGTCGGACGATTCAGGGGAATCATCTTGCCCATACAAGATCAAGTCGTCAAACTTGGCGATGGTTTCATAATTACGTGTCGTACCAATGTGTCCGCTTTCTTTTGACTCCGCGACATCCTCATGCATGTTTAATAAATAGCCCTTGTAATTTTCTTTTAATTGTAACTTTTTTCCAACTAACTTACGTCCTCTGAAGTATACTACTTCGACTTCTTGGTCGTTGACTTTTTCAGTTTTCCGACTTTGGCTAAAAAAATCTTTGGTATTTGCAGGACCTGTGTGTTGTATCTGAATAGGAACTATATTAGCTGAAAATATAGGAGTTCTTTCTTTAACTTCAACTTTACCTACCATGAATGCGAATTCTTGAAAAAAAAAGAGAAACCGAGACTTCTAAAGGCTTGTCAGGGAATTTTCTTGACTTCGCGACGGAACCAATCAAAAACAAAAAAAAAAAAAAAAAAAAAAAAAAAAAAAAAAAAAAAAAAAAAAAAAAGTGAGACCTTCACCTTTCTTATCATTAGAAGGAAAATCCGGTTCCTTTAATCACGAAAAAGGATAAATTTAAAAGATTATTGGTTATTGTACAGAAATGACGGTGCAATCTAATCCCTTGAAAATCATTGATATGAGCGTCGACCCAGAGAAAGCGGGAGATGAATTATTAGAAGCAGCGAAATCCCAAGGCTTTCTTTTTATTGAGGGACATGGACTAAGCCAGACAGAAGTCGATGCTCTTTTTGATGCAACAGAGAAGTTCTTCGATCTTCCTAAAGCTTACAAAGAAAACTATCTTATAGACCGGAACAATGAAGGTTATACGGCATTTGGAGCTGAAAATTTGGATCCAGCTATACAGGAAACCGGCGATCCTAAGGAAGCATTTAATATAAACTTCTCAAAGTTGTTAAATGGGACGTCTTTGAAAGGATTGCCAGATTTTTTTATTGGGGACAGCACCCGCATGCGGGTGCTAAGCCAAGTTATGCAGAAGTTGCACGATTTATCGATTAAAGTTCTAGAAATTTTGGCGTTTGGTTTGAAAATGGAGGATAAAATGTGGTTCACTAGGAGATACCTTGCTACAGCAAAATCAGGGTCTACCTTGAGAATGTTGCATTATCCTAGGCCTAACAAGTTGGCTAGAGACGTTGATGTTAGAGCCGGCGCACATACCGATTATGGTTCCATGACTTTCTTATTTCAAAGAGAAAATCAAGAGGGTTTAGAGATTTTGCTGCCTGTGGAAAATGTATGGCAGGCAGTTCCTTTTGTTCAAACGAATAAGACTAAATTTCCTACAGAAGCTCCTCCTCTAGTGGTCAATATTGCTGATCAACTTAGTTATTGGACTGCAGATCTTTTGCACTCTACCCTACACAGAGTGAGGTTTCAATCAAACCAAGACAGCTCTGCTGATCGCTATTCAATCGTTTTTTTTAGTCATCCAAATGATGACGCTCTATTGGAACCTGTACCAAGTGATATGATAAAAAGTAGAGTTGGGAAAGGTGCCAATCATGCTGACTCAGTTTTGACTGCTGGGGAGCATTTAGATCGAAGATTAGCTTCTACGTACGGTTGGTAGTTTGAATAATCAAATAAGCTTTATTTTTTGAATGTAAATTTCTTCAATGTAACTGCTACGAATCTTATTTTTGCCGTGCGATAACCGGATACCCCACTGATAAGATAAGATTACAGTAACATACACACGCACGAACTTCTGGATGTGGTCGGATTTAATTATCGTACATTGGGTTTAATTGTTCAAACAGTTGTAATGTTGAAAGAATTGAAGAATAATGCAAGTGTTCATGTTCGACCTGCGGGTACCTTAAGTCAAAATGTGGATTATGATCCCTTTGAATATGGTAGTGACCAAAGGAAAGACACAAGGAAAGGTACTTTATTTATCATAGCAGCTATAATTACTTATGTGGTAGGAGTACAGATGAGTAATAATGTATTGAAAGGTGACGAATTCAGGAAACCATTTTTGATTTCATTTGTAACAGGATGTTGCTTTTCAGTATTGTTGATACCAGACTTGCTTCGTCTTATACGCCTCAAGAGCAAATTAAAGACTAACGAGGATGCCCTGGTGGAGCTGGGTAACGAGGTAGACGAGATGCTGACACGCATTGAGGAGTTTGAGGCCCCTCAGTTAAGTAAAATGGAGGTGGCACACTTAGCCATGACGATAGCGATAATTTACAATTTATATTTGGTAGCAAATATGACGGCATTGCTATTCGCTTCCGCGTCTAATGTTGTAATCCTTGGTACGACAACCTCAATTTTTACATTAGTGATCGGTAGTTGGATGCGAATAGATAAATTTACATTTAAAAAAGTAATGTGTGTAATGGGCTGTGTAATTGGCATAATTCTTATAAACGTTGGGGAAAAATCGGAAGTAACTACGGAAAATACTTCAGAAAAAAGTGTACTCGGGAACTTTATAGCAGTTACTGGTGCTCTATTATATTCCTTTTTCCTCATAATCCTAAAATTTAAAAAACAAAAAAAAACGACTGATGAAAGGGCCCTTTTTGGGTATGTGGGAATACTAAGTGTTTTTCTTGCAATACCTGGACTTTCTTTAGCAAATTTCACTGGAATGGAGCAGTTCGAAGTGCCTAGCCTTCGTCAGGGGGTTTTCATTATCGTTTCTGGAGTCATAAATGCCACGTCTGACTATTTCAGCGTTGTAGCTCTGGTCTTGATTTCCCCTTTGATTACTTCCTTGGCTTTAAGCTCAGTGGTCCCAATGACGATTATAATTGACTTTCTTGTTTGCAAATGGAATGGTACAGACATAGTTAAAGATAATGTTTGGGTCTATGGTTTCGGTATTTTAAGTGTGTTAGTTTCTGTCACAATAGTAAGCGTTTCACCTCAAGAAAGTCAAGTCCCACATTCCAAAGTAGAAATTATAACTGACGTATGCAGCGAAGAACGAGATATTTTCCTCACCAAGGATAAGAGGAAAGGTAAGCTTTTATTAAATAATTACGATAGTTTGAACGAAATCATTTGAAGGCTTTTAGATCATTTATAATATAGATAGAGCGTATAAAAATAATTTCTACGTCCCAACTGAGATTATCAATCTCTTTCTATCGTGTTATGCAAGACATGCTCTTTAATAAATAAAAGACTGAGGAACCCCAAGGCAATTGAAACTAACGCAAAACCAAAAGCAGCTTTACAAGCAAGGTAATAGCAATGAACGAGAGTTGTTTGGATAAATTTAGGAGCTTCGTCAAGATATTTTGAACTTTTCAAGGCCTCTTTGATAACGTGATGAGCCAATTGAGGATCCGATATTTTTTTGGGTACTTCAGTCTTTAGCGAATCATTGAAGATATACAGAAAAATTGCTGACGCAATAGACACTCCCAAAGTCGAGCCCGTAGACCTAAACGTATACTGGATTGAGGTCGTACTTGCTTGATACTTTACCGGGACCCCGGCAATCAAAGCTAATAAAGTGACAGTTAATATGGACGAATAGCTAAAACCATTAGGAAGAATAATAAAATACTGAGCAAGCACCGGTATGGTACTCTTTACACTTAGTATAATTATAGCACCTAAAAGACCCACGAACCCAACTATGGCATTATAGTAATAATATTTTCCTGTCCTTTTCATATATAAACCACTAATAACAGATCCAAAGGAAATTCCTAAGAAGTTAGGTGCTAACCTCAATCCATTTTCAGTAGGAGACAACCTTAAAACTGCAGTGAAAAAAATAGGCATATAGTATAATAGCGTATACATAGACATCGAATAAAACCAATTACCCAAAGATGCAGAAATAACTGTCCTATTCTTCATCAAATGAATTGGTAAAATTGGTTCATCAGCAACTCTGGCTTCTACCCAAATGAACCAGCCTATGAATATTAAAGACAATAGACACAATCCTGCAAAGGTAAAAGATGCATAATCTATTTCATGTCCACCAAGCGCAGCTGCAATAATTATGCATATAAGCCCACTAACTAAAAGGAAAGATCCAAGAAAATCCACTCGCTTCAATTTCTCCCATATATCTTTTCCGTGCAAGCCCAATCCGGGAGAGCCAGCAGGCAAATTTAAGTTCCTCCAAAAATTCAAAGCAACGAATACCGCCAATGGAATCTGCAAGATAAAAACATATTGCCACCCTAAATTGTCATTGATGATACCGCCTATCAACCCACCAGAAGTAGCACCGAGACAAAAAAAGATATTAACAAGTCCCTGATATAACCCTCTTTCGCGGAGCGGTACAAGATCCGACAATGAGATAGTACCTAATGTTGTAAGGCCTGCACCACCAATACCAGTAATAAATCTTCCCGCTACGAGACTTACAAGTGATTTAAACAGGGAAATAAAGCAACCCACAGCAAAAAAGCACCCACACATAATTAAAAGGCTTTTTCTACCAAAGATGTCTGAGAGCTTACCGAACAAAGGTTGAAAAGCGGAGCATGATAACAAATAGGCAGTTGCCACCCAAGATACCTTTGACAATGCATTCAAGTCAGATGCAATCACCGACAAGAGTGTAGTGACTACGGTACCATCGAGAGCGGCTAGAAAGGCTCCCACAAAAATAGTACCTACAAGCACATACAACTGACTCTGTGGCACGGCATATCTTTTGTCCGAAGTCACCTCATCATTACTATCATCATTACTGTCATTGCTACTACTGCCGACACCTCCATAGGTACTTTTCATGCCTTGGCTTTCAAGAAGTCCCTCGCTTTCTGCGACTTCTGCGGCAACAAGTCCTGGAAATGTTGTTGAAGTATCGCGTATATCATGTACATTACCTTGTTTATTCATCGTACTAGAATACTTAATTTTCCATTTCAAAATTTCTCCGGAAAAACTTCCTCTTCAATTAACTGGGGCCTTGTCCACTTGACAGAAGTGGCTCTTTTGGTGCTTTTATCACGTGCTCCTTATCTGATAGACAATTACGTGTATAGACAAATTTTAAAGCGCCTTATAACTTTAACATCGGCATGGTATTATATGATGAACACACTACCGACGCAGTTTTATCTGTGAGAATTTGTGAAGTTGGAAAAGTAAAAAAAAAATAATTGATTCCGCCCGGGATCGAACCGGGGACGTCCTGCGTGTTAAGCAGGTGCCATAACCTACTAGACCACGGAACCAACTTGTATTTGTTGTTAGGAAACGTGTACATATAAACATTATACTAGTCTCAGAATAGTCTCAGAATAGTACACAAAGAGTACATGAAACACTTAGTGAAACATAGGGTTATGTCATCACCATGTTTCACGTAAGTAACAGCAATGTTCTGCAATATTATAAAAGGGCAGGGTTAGGACCTACCTTATGGGTTCTAGTAGTAGTAATCTTACGAGATTCTGGGTATATTACGTGTATACGAATACAACTTCCTTTAACTCCTTAATTTGGTTAACACTTCAAGACTCTACATATTACATTAGAACGTATCTCCTGATATTTCTAATATTTATGTATCAATTTAAGAATATATATACTCTCTTGTGAAGATAACCTCCAGAGACAGAATGTTGTTAGACAGACAAGATTAAGGATGAGAACCAGCGAGAAGAACTGACAAAAAATGTAGAAGAGAATAATTCTTCTCGTGAAGGAAATCATCTGATAAGAAGGTTTTTCTGGCTGAAATGGCAATGAGAACATTCCTCTACATCTTTCAAAAAGTTGATAACAGGCCCCCTTTACCCCTTTTCTTTTTCTGGTCGTTAGCCCTGTGATCTCCAGTGCTTTTTTTCGCAATGAGGGGAAGAATATACAAATTTCAAATGCGCGAACTCCGCATTGACACTACAAGCTATTTTGCTAGCCACTATTTTTGGCTAGCTAGCTACTTTTGGAATATGCATATGTATCTCAAAATATCCTACTTAGCATGAGAATTCTGTTTTACAGCCTTCCGTATATGCATCCTATCTAATGCCAAATATCTAGCTTTTAGTCCCTATCTCTTATTCCGAACCATGTCTTATCTGAAGGCATGTGATGAGCTGTATTGCAGTCAAACCCACCCGAAAACACTGTATATGTTTTCCTCTACACTAATAACGTTCGCATATTAAAAGTTTCAGCGAGAAAGAGGGGTTTACAGTTAATGTGCCGTTGCTGCTTTACTGCCAGCTTGTGATGATATTCTTGTCAAAACTCGCCACTGCTTCAACAGTTTTATAACTCAAGACAACTCAGCTGCACTGTCACAAAAAAAAAATAATACTAATCATATACGCTTTTACACATATGATTATACTGGTATATCACTGCTACCTTAAAAAAAAAAATGAACCCTTTTGAAGAGCAACTTCTGAATTGAGCAGTTCTTAGTTGCAGTTAATATCGTATTTTACTGTGATATTACCTGACTTCATAAGTCGCTGGTAATATTCACAAGAGAAAAAGTTTGGCCTTGAGGCGCATTGTCACATGATTGCCTAACATAGGAGGATTTCGGTCGCGTTGCTAGCAGTTTTGCCGGCTTTGTTCCGTTTATGGTGACCTAACCTCCACCTGAATTGATTCTGTATATAATCAATCGAAGGACACCCAGGCATGAAATATTAGAAAGAACAGAAGAATATTAGAGAGTAGAAAAACTGTAAGCAAGTGAAGGAGGCCCTATCAGGATTTTATTAGGGTGTTTATTTATATCAAGGAAATCTTGAGTATGGAAACTTTGGAAATACATTCCAAAGATATTTTGGTCAAGTGGGTTAATGCACCACAAGATTGTATAATTGACTGGCAGGTCAAGCCTTTGAAAAAGTCAATCAACTTTGCCATATACAGAAGAGATGCAGACCCTAATGAAGAAGGGCTGCGAGAGGCAGAGGAGTCGCTAGAACATGCAGCGACTAAGTTTGAAAATGGGGCTCCAGAAGAAAGAATAAATAGCAGTGGCAGTTTTGGAGAAGAGACAGACAAGGAAAATAGAAATAGGAAACAGCTTCCAGAAACAACGACTAACGGAGTCAACGGGGGTTCCAAGGCAAGCTTTTATGCACACACGAATTTTGCCGGTAGCAGTGTTTCTGAAGTGAACGTGGTAGCCGATGTACAGAAGCCGAGACAAAGAGGAAACTCAGTTGGAGACAATTTGACTAATTCAGACATGAAGCTAGTTAAAGACTACAAGAAATTAGTTTCAGGGGAGTTAGTTCACGGAAAATATGAGGTTGCTAAGGGAGGCATTTTTGCTTTTGTATTTGATAATTCGTTTTCAAAGACAATCATGAAAAAGGTGCTTTTTACATCAAGAATTATGATACCGAACCCAAAATCGAAGCAGATATATAGGAGAGCACTGATAATCCAGACCAAGGAGAAATTTCCTAGTCAGAAGTCAGCAGGAACAGATATAAGTGCCCCGTATTTTAACGATGAAGATGCCAAGATCGAAGACAAGGAAGTGTATGCTTGCGTACTCTTGAAAAAAAGACGGAAGAAATTGCAAGGATACGTGCAGAGGTTTTTTCTTCTTAATTTTAAATACGGAACGTTGTCTTATTTCAGAGTCAAAGACAATAAGTTAAGAGGACAAATGCCTGTTAAACAATCTGTGATCACCGCGAACGCGAGAAGCAGAGTTATAATTATAGACTCAGGTATGGAAATTTGGTGCCTAAAAGCATTAAATGACCATGATTTTAATGAAACGGTTAGGGCATTTAATAGAGTGAAAAAATCTGTTCTTGGCTATAATTTTAAGAAGGATCATGATCCGCTTGATAGTTCCTCAATCGTAACAGATTTGGAAAATGTTGCCAAAAGTTTAAATGGCATAAAGTTTAGCCATGATGCTAGAACTGACGCCTTGCTTTCAAGCGTGCTGCGAACCGCTGATGAGGTCGAGAATATTCTTGACAGAGTCAGGATATTGCAAAGAAGTTTTTCAAAACTAAGCCCATTGGTCGATACCCAGTCTATTTATTCTGCCAGTGAATATCATGACGCAGCGGAAACTACGGATCCTTTAAACAGCGTTGTATTTTTGGAGAAACCAAAGAAACAATTTGCTGCTGATTCTGAAGAAGAAAGTGCTCAAGAAGACGAACAAGAAGATGAACAACAGCCAGTAATCTCAGAATCAGCGAGCTCCGACACTCTGACGGAAGAAGATATGGATACTCGTCCAATGGCTTCACCCAAAGGAAGCAAGTCTCTAGATCTTGACGATAATGACAATACTTTGTATCCTTTGCCATTGGAACCAATTTCCCGCGAGTATGATATTCCTGAGTGCAAGCATCCTGTCCCTAGCTTACTTGGGTTTATTAGAAAAAACGTCGGAAAAGATTTGTCAAATATTTCAATGCCAGTGGATACGAACGAACCTCTTTCTATGCTTCAAAAACTTGCAGAAATGTTTGAGTACAGTAATATTATTACAAATGCTCTAGATGCGGACTGTGAAGAATCAACCGGGGAAGGAATTCTTAGAATTGCTTCTTTCGCGGTTAGCGCACTATCAAACATGAGAAGTAAAGCTCGTTGTCTTCGAAAGCCCTTTACTCCATTATTGGGTGAGACTTACGAGCTAGTGAGAGAAGATTTGGGTTTCCGTCTTGTATCAGAAAAAGTTATTCATAAGCCTGCTGTCTTCGCGGTCTTTGTGGAAGCTAAAGATTGGTCACTCAGCTATACCGTTACTCCTGACCAAAAATATTGGGGTAAAAGCTACGAAATCATAAATGATGGGGTTTGTCGATTAACCATAAAAGCAACAGGTGAAGTTTTCACGTGGAGCCAACCAAAATGCCTTTTAAAGAATTTGTTCGCGGGTGAGAGATATACAGAGCCTGCTTCTGACATGGTTATAAGATCAAGTAGTGGTTATGATGCAATCGTCGAGTTTTCTAAGCCTGGAGTATTTAGTGGAAGGTCCGAAGATGTTAATATAACAGCAATTGGACCGAACAAGAAAGTTTTGCCATATTCGGTAACTGGGAAATGGACTGAATCCTTAACTCTCAACACAAGTTCTACAGAAAAATTAATATGGACTACAGGAGATTTGTTGCCTAACAGTGATAAGAAATACGGTTTTACCAAATTTGCTGGTACTCTCAATAAGATTAGTGATATTGAAAAAGGAAATATACCCAGAACTGACACACGTCTAAGACCCGACCTAAGGGTTTATGAACAGGGCAATGTTGCGAAAGCAGAAGAACTAAAACAGAAGTTAGAAGAAGAGCAAAGAATAAGGCGAAAACAGATGGAGGCTACTGGTGGGAAACACGAACCTCTTTTTTTCACTTATGTAAAGGAAAATCACTCTTCATCTGGTGAGTGGGTCTATAAAAGAGGCCCAAACAGTTACTGGAATAGAAGAGAACGCTATTCTTGGGAAGGATTACCTCCATTATGGTAATTTGAAGTTTCCTGGACTTATAATTTGTACAATATTTTTGAGATATTTTCGAACTTTATCTTGAGTATATAAATAAAGCACTGCATTTTTTATATAGACATTTTTATCAAATCAAAGCTTTAAATTCAATCTTTCGTCGGAATTGCTTCTCGAAAGAGAATCTAACATAAAGAGATTATCGTCGTCGATACTGCTTGATAGGTTACTCGTGCTTGTAGGATTAAGAAACCTCGGATATCTTCTGAACAACAAAATGTGCATCTGCTTCCTTAAGCTATTTATGAGTGCCCGCTGTACACCTAGGTCTTCCTTCATCATTAAATTATCATTTGCTAAATTGTTCATGACACCTTCTCGTTCATTCCACGTACGTGTGTGTTGTTTAATGAAAGGAAGAATTACCTCTTCTAATTCAAACTTTAGCCTTCCCATTTCATAGTTCAAGTATATTAGTTTGTCCTCATTATCTAGTGCATCGGTCCTATGTATTTCTTCCACGTTGTCATAGTGTCCCAAGTTGGTTATTTTGCCCTGGATCACCAGGTCTAGGATTTTATTTATTTGCTTTTGTATAAAAGCATTTTCTTCTTCCAAAGAAGAAACCTTATCCTTCATCTCCTTAAAGTGTGGTAAAGCTTGGTTTAATTGACAATTGTTTTTCTGAAGATGTATTTCTAATGCCATTTCATTGTTTCCAACCCAATTACAACCGATTTCATGAGCAGGACAACGTATATGTTTTATCTGTTTACAGTTTGCCTTATGTTTACTCAAATTTTTTAGAGGTATAATATCATTTAAACACAAGTCACAGGTTGTATAATTATAAAGGCATTCACTGTTTAAGTGTTTTTCCTCTGTCACCTTCGTCACCATCGCACTGCAAAAATTGCAAGAATATTTCTTATGCACGCATTTGTCATCTTCTTCAAGCAAAAATCGTCGTTCTACTAGAAGACGGCAAAGGTCACCTTCATCACAAGTAGAGGTATTAGTGGCAGAAAATTCTTGATCCAGCAGAGAATCTTTTCTACCTTTTCGGCTAGAACGTCTCCTAACCCCGTTACATGGCACACCAGTATATCCACAACAGTATAACAAATGGTGTTCAAGCTCCCAACGGCTTCCAGTCCACTCGCAACCCCTTTCTTCATTTAAACAAAACACTTGAAGGTCGTCGATCAAATTTGATATAACAATAGGCGTTGCAAACAAAGAATTTGAATCCGAAGCATCCAATGGAGTCCTATCTAGAGGGCATGTCCCCTTCAATTCTCCATTCCGGTTTCCTTTCGCAGCTTTAAAGCACTCGTGGATGCACTCTTTGCAGAAGGTGTGTCCACAAGATGTAGTAACAGGATCCAAAAATGGTTGCTGACATATTGGACAATTCAAGTGGTCCGTTGCTGTCTTATACTTCACGTTCCTTGTGTCTGGCTTCGAGTTATCATCTCTTAAATTGAAGCTATATGGAAAATCTTGTATCCTCACAGTATCATCGTATCCTTGCTCTTCATCAGATTCAGAGTCCACATTGTCTGACAAAACGTAATCTTCTGTCCCCACCAGTATACTTCCTGCGGCTTCTAGCCCTCCTTCTGCCATTGTTGTCGAGATCTATTGTCTATTAGAACATCAACTCAAAAATATGGAGAAGAACCTACACTGATACATAGATTAGTGTTGTCGTGCGTATAACACATTATCTAAACTGCATAAACTGTATAAGTACAACGTCTAAATTATCTATCTTAGTCGAATAAGGGCTCCCACAACCACACAGGGATATCTGTGAAGCCCTTCTCAAATTTAGCAAGACATTTGTCAAATTACTGGCATAGCGCTACCATCACCTCTTAAGTCGGAGCCTCCCGCGAATATCAAGTTTCCATTAAAGGATTCGTCCCTGATAATCTGGGCTCTCCCAAAAAGGGACCTATCGTAGCCTGATACCTTGGTAACTGAATGCCCTAGATCACTTAGATCTTGAAATACACTTTCGTCGACACCTTCTTCGAGAGCCACTGTAGTTATGGAAGTAGAGACGGGTGTGTCACTGCCTTGCCTTAAGCGCGGAGGAGAATTTTGATCCGATTTTAGACAAAAACGAGGCAGATCGGTCAGATGTTGGGCAGAAAATTTAAAGAGGCATAGATTTAGCACATGCTGAACGTGTCCCACAGGCTGCATGTATCCTCCCATATTACCAAACGAGGCGAACAACGAATTATCTTTCGCATTAGTGATCATAGAGGGTATGATAGTATGGTAAGGTCTTTTGAAGCCTTCCAAGCAATTTGTAGAACCAGGGACTAAGTTAAAGTTTGCGCCTCTATTTTGTAAACAGAAGCCATATTCCGGCACCATGATAGCAGAGCCAAAACCTTCATACACGGAATTTATAAAAGAACACGAATCTCCAGAAGAATCCGTTGTGGCATGATACACGGTATCCGACTTATTTTTAGGATCGGGAATTTTTTTGTCAAAAACGTTGCTGTCAATTACGTCGTTTTTTTTGAACAAACTAGCCCTTTCCTGTAAATGGGACTCACATAAAAGTGTAGCGTAAGAGTCACCTGAATAGTCGAGGTCAGAGATCGAATTCTCGGAATCATAAAAGCCAATTTTACAGGCCTCAATTAGCAAGTGGAAGTATTCAGTCGAATTGTGCTGAATCTTGTACAAGTCTATGACCCCTTTTTTGTGAAGCTCTCGAATTACCCCCAAAGCAATCAAAGCAACTAAGCCCTGTCCGTTCGGAGGAATTTCCCATACATTGAAATCAAGAAACCTAATACAAATTGGATCTACGAACGTGGACGTATGCGCGGTAAAATCTTCAGCATCGAGCTTGTGTCCTCTCTTTTTGGTTTCTCTAATGATAGCTTCAGATATCGGACCCGCGTAAAAAGCTTCCTTGCCTTTTTCTGATATCAACTCTAAAGCTCCTGCAAGAAGTGTATTCTTTATGAACTGGCCTTCTAGTGGCCCCTTTCCACCAAACAAAAGGTTTCCTTCAATAGAGGAAGTGCCCGTGTTCTGATCTGCTAATTTCTTCTCTTGTCTGCGCCACATGTTGGCACATATGTCACTAACAGGGAAACCGTGCTTTGCTAAAGTAATTGCAGGCTCAAAGATGTCATGAAGTGATACTGTTTTCGAACCCCACTTGTCCAACGTATCAAACCACCCGCATATAGCCCCTGGTACTGTCACGCTAAAAATTGACCTCTGGGGAACAGTATCTAAGGCCACGCCTTCGGGCTCAGTATTCAATACGTCTTTAATTTCAACTTTTTTAGCTGATCTTCCTGAGCCATTAATCCCTTCTACTGTACCAGTGTCTCGCTTATATAACAAGGCAAAACAGTCACCTCCAATACCAGTAGACATAGGCTCGACAACACAAAGTGCCGCTGAAACTGCCACCGCTGCCTCTACGCAATTTCCTCCTTTTGATAGCACTTTTGCACCTGCCGCAGAGGCTAATGGTTGACTTGAACACACCATGCCTCGAGTGGAATACACAGTAGATCTCCTAGAGTTGAACTTCGTAAATTCATTATTCATCTCTCTATAAAAACAAGCGATTGAAAGATCTCAATTGGCCTTTTACTTTTGGCCTTTTACTTTTACCCCCACCAAATCAAGGTGTTTATATGGTCCTAGCATTTTCCGATTTCTGAGATCTGCATGTGCGGAAAAATTACCGAATATTTTTTCCATTGATAAAAGAATGCCTAAGATAAGAAGTCCAGGAGAAGAAGATAGGGGAAAAGCAAGCCCCTGTGAATCGTCCGAAGAAGGTGAAGAGAGCTACGATGAGACTAATAGAGCAGTGAGTCAAATAATTCGATACGTCATGAATAGAGAGTTAAAGCAGCAACCAATTCGAAAGGAGCACCTTTCACTGTTGTGCTCTGGGGTTAGGAATAACTACGATGACATGATCAGAAAGGTCAACTCTACTATTAGAGAAGTCTATGGGCTTGAACTCACGCCTTTGCCAGAGACCGGCAAAACAAAAGGTAATCAAACTCGAATACGTCCGAACTTCATCCTCACAAGTAGCCTTGAGTCCCGTTCACGTAAGTTGTTGGGTGAGATTTGGCAACAATTTTCCGAGGAAAAAGTACCTAATGACCGCTCTACACAAGACCTCCAGTTCTTTTTACCAAAGTACCAAAAGGCACCGCTTCCCGTCACCAGCAAAGATATGGTCAAGATGGGTCTTACTACTTTTATACTAGGGATTTTGACCGTGGCTGAGAATCACTTAACAGACAAAGAAATAACGGCCGCACTTAAGAAAATTGGTTTGTCGGAGAGCCTTAATGAGTGTAATAGCAACATTGAAATGAATATACCGGATCTCGTTTCTTATCTTGTCAAGCACGAGTATCTCGCCAAGGAGACCCAAAAAACTTCCTCCGGTACTGAAGAGATCAGTTATACTATGGGAAGACGAAGTGTGATAGAATTTTCTCCATTGGCCGTGTTTGAGCTTGTGGAAGAAGTTTATGGCCCACATTTTGATGTAGACACAAAAAAAAAGACAATAGTAACCATAGAGAGAGCATTTGGTGAGAAGATGCTACACTTACTACCAGAAAGAGAGCTACAGAGTGAATCACATCCCATATCCTCCTAGCATGTGCCTTGGTCTCAAGTCTACCACTACTGCATCCTGCTACATCGAGTGGGGTAGAAGAGAAAAAATTATAGACAAAAGTAAAGAGAAAAAAAAAGTAAAGAGAAAAAAAAGTAAAGAGGAAAAAAGTGAAGAGAAAAAAAAAATAGCGAAAAAGTAGGAAAAGAGAAAACAATCAAATTCAAACAAGATACCTTCACATTTTAGCTCGAAAATATTTCATTTTCAAAAATTCTAGTCTCTATAGCTGCTAGATTCATTAGCGGCAAGCTTAAAATTAAATTTCTTTTGCAAGGTCCCCCGAATCGGTCTACTTTGGACGCGGGAGCCTCCCTGTAAGTTTATATGCAGGCTTATCTTAGTGACATTTTCAACGTAGAAAAACAGCTCCAAACGAGCATATGATAATTTTCAATTTTTTTGGTATTTGACTTCGGGAAATAAAATAATATTTCTATAATATAAAGGGACAACAAATAGATATAGTAGATTCCCTACAGGTATTTTTTTTCTTTTTACTTCTTATTCGTTTGTAGAGGTCGGATGACAAAATGCTTAGCACGGTAGATTTGGTTGTTCTTATTGCTTTGGCACTAGGAGTTGTCGGTTACTTCTTGAAGCCATATTTGCTTAATGAAGAAGGTACTTCCGCTGGATTTTCAGCGCCAATGGGAGAACAAACTTCCAGAAATTTAATAGACACTTTGAAGAAAAACAACAAAAACTGTGTGATTTTTTTTGGCAGTCAAACTGGTACAGCGGAGGACTATGCATCGAAACTTTCCAAGGAGTTGAGGTCTAAATTCGGACTACAGCCTTTATTGGCAGACTTGGCAGACTACGACTTTGACAATTTGAACGAGTTAGATGAGAATGTCTTGTGCTTTTTTATGATGGCTACTTATGGTGAAGGGGAGCCTACGGATAATGCGGTTGACTTCTTTGAGTACTTGGATAATGGAGCAGATAACTTGTCTAATTTAAAGTTTACTGTTTTTGGGTTGGGTAACTCTACGTATGAGTTTTACAATGCTTCAGGGAAAAAGGTGAACGAAAAATTAGAGGAATTGGGAGCAGAGAGATTCGGTCCCCATGGAGAAGGAGATGATGGTGCGGGAACCATGGATGAGGATTTCTTGAGTTGGAAAGAATCTATAATTACTTCTTTAAAGGAGAACTTGAATTTTGAAGAGAAAGAAGCAGTCTATCAGCCTAGCATCAAAATTGTTGAATCGGATGTTGACTATGATGACGAAAATGTGTCTCATGGAGAACCAAGTGAGGCTTACCTCAAGTCTTCAACAGATGTATCAAAGGGTCCTTTTGATCATACTCATCCATATCTTAGTCAAATCGGGGAAACCAGAGAGCTTTTCAGAAGCAAAACTAGGAAGTGCGCTCATGTGGAGTTTGATATCGGTGATTCTAACATGAGATACACTACTGGTGACCATATAGCTGTTTGGCCATCCAATTCGAATGAGAATATTGAAAAATTCGTTGAGGCTTTTGATTTAAAAGATAAATTAAACTCGGTTTTTGAATTACGAGCAATTGATTCCACTGTTAGTGTTCCTTTTCATACACCAATCTCGTATGGTGCTGTTGTGAGGCATCATTTAGAGGTATCGGGCCCTGTCTCAAGACAATTTCTTCTTGCGATTGCCCAATTTGCGCCTGATGCTGAATCAAAGAGTGAAATGCTTAGAATCAGTAACAGTAAGGAAGCTTTTGCACAGGAGGTCCATGAGAAGAAATATAATATTGCTGATGCACTCATGAAAATATCGAATGGAAGGCCTTGGAATACTGTTCCTTTCGAATTTATTATTGAGTCTATTCCTCATTTACAACCACGTTATTATTCTATTTCTTCTTCTTCGATTACGGAGAAGACAAAAGTTCATATCACTGCTGTCGTTGAAGCAGAAGACGTGGAAGGTAGAGAGGTTACTGGTGTTGTAACAAACTTGTTGAAAAATATTGATGTTGCTAAAAACACTACAGAGGATAAAATATATGCGACTTATGATTTGAAGGGACCTAGAAATTTATTTTCCGGATTCAAGTTACCAGTGCATATCAGAAGGTCCACTTTCAAGATGCCCAGCAACCCCGCTACACCTATTGTGTTGATCGGTCCAGGAACGGGTGTTGCCCCATTTAGAGGATTTGTAAGAGAAAGAATTGCGCTTAAGGAGAAAAATAACTCCCCTGTTGGAAAAATAGTATTATTTTATGGTTGTAGGAACGAAAATGAGGACTACTTATATAAGGATGAATGGCCTTCTTACGCCCAGAAATTAGGTACTGATTTTGAGATGCATGTTGCTTTTTCCAGAAAGGATCCTTCAAAGAAGGAATATGTACAACACATTTTGAGCAATAATTCTGCTAAAATAAATACACTATTGGCTGAAGGAGCATATCTTTATGTTTGTGGTGATGCTTCGAGAATGGCAAGAGACGTTCATCTGACTTTGACTAATATAGTTAGCAAGGAGAGGGGCCTTGATATAGAAAAAGCGGCTGATTTATTAAGATCTATGAAACTTCGAAATGTATATCAAGAAGATGTATGGTGAGTGATTTGCATAGGTTAAATGAAATAAAACTTATAATTTGTATCAAAGATCACTGGCTACTTAGTCCCGCTACTTAGTCTTTGTCTTTCTCTTTTAAGGATTATATCCTCACACAATTTCTCCAGTCGCTGTTAGTTGAATTATAAATGCTTTGTAATTTTTGTTCGATCTCAATCCAATGTCTATATTTAAATTTAGACTTGAGATCCAAATCGTATATATTACAAGTCAACAAAAATTTTCCGTAGCCCTCCAAATCTATAAGATTGTTAACGTTGTTGTAAGAATTATGGGCATCATTAAGTTTGTCATATTTTTCAAACTTGATAAACAATCCGACATCCCTTAATGTCATGATTAAAGACAAACGAGGCAGTACATCTTTTGCATCGGTCAAGTTATCTATCACTTCATTGTGTGAGTTTATCTTTTGAAACTGTTTTAATTTTTGAAAAACATTTTTGGGATTTGCTAAAAAAATTCTGAATAATTGCTTTATGGGAATCCCGTTCTCGTTATGTATGCGTTCCAATAACGCTGGTGGAATTGCAGAAAAGATATCGTCTAGTCCCTGGTCTATAGTTTCATCATAAAGTAAATCTAAGGGGCAAAAATGTCTTGGATAACCTCTTAGTTGATTGTACAGACAGGTACGGCAATACCTTGTCGAAGTATTATCATATAACCATTTAGGCTTAATCTCAAAAGTCACAGAATCTATGGGCATATTTTCTTTTTCTAAATCACTTATTTGGGAATTACGAACAAGGTTGGAATCCTTTTGTCTTCCATTACTTAAAAAAAGTTGGCAATGTTTGGATAAGGCGTACTTCGCAAAATACTTGTCTAAAATGTTAGGGATAAGTAAGGCATACCTTTCAGTCATCTCAATTTTATTCCCTTCACTATTCAAGTTCTCCACAAAATCCTTTGTCAATACCATTAATTGTACATGAATCATCTGCAGACCAAACATTCCTCGGCATTTCAACTCAATGAAATCGTATAGCTCGCATGTTGAAATATACTGCTCCTCATCCTTAGATAATCGCAACCTCAATAATTTCTGTTTAAGGTAGTCATTGCTACCTCTGTAGCTAAATATAATATTTGCATTTCCCTTTGCAAAAAATTCCCAATCCTTTGGTTCCGTGACTTTGTAAATCTCCATATTTGGATAATAGGATTTTACGAACGATTTAATAGAGCCAAAATAAAACTCAACAGCGTTATATTTAAAGGCAATGAGGAAGCTGCTACCTTACTAAGCCTAATTGGGTTTACTTTTTTTAATTCGTCTTATAGATTCAATAAGCGAACTAACTCTGATACCATCCCTAATATTTCATGTTACTACTTTTTTCTCTCTTTTTTTTTTTTTTTTTTTTTTTTTTTTTTTTTTTTTTTTTTTTTTTTTTTTTTTTTTTTTTTTTTTTTTTTTTTTTTTTTTTTTTTTTTTTTTTCTCTCTATCTTTCTTTCAAAACAAGCCGCTAAGTATAAAATAACTATCATTGTGGATATATAAAGCTAAGTACTATGCTAAACAAGGAAAGTGGTATTAATATTTTGAATGTAATATTTTGTCTAATTTTGACTTCGAAAATATTTCTCTAGGTAACCGACGAGAGTTGTGTATTAAGATTTCCCCGGGACCCTTAGCAGCTACGTAGATAGGCTTCCTTCTCAAGATATTATAGACATTAACTCGTAGAAAGTTTTTTAAAATATGCCAAAAATGTTTCCCTTTAAAGACATACGCTTCCACACCAAGTCTTTGTAAAGTTCTATTGATGTAAGCCTTTGATTGAGAGGCCAACAAGTTTCCCCATCTTATGAGGGAACGAACAACCGACAAGCTTTGCACTATCCTTAGCACTTTTGATATATTGGAGTGCAAAAGACTCCATGTGTTTGATTCATTGCTGGCGACCACAAACTTAATATCTGTATTGAAAGCAACTAGGCTTCTTGGGTCTACATAAATGGACTCGTGAGGATCAAGAAAGACTCTAGCTAAATTTTCTTCACCATTCACTAATACCTTACCTTTTCCCATGCACTCAATGCTTGTTTTGTTCCCAGTCAAGTCGAGTGACTGAAGCCGTAAATTAAGCCCGGTCCACCCAGTCAATTGATCAGTACCTAAAATCACCCATGGCTCATCCTTAGTTACCTCAATAGTGGAGTAGCTACTCGAAGCATTGTTAACTAATATCGACGTAGCTATCGGCGAAATCAATTCGGTGTATGGTACGCCATTTATAGTGGTCAGGGAGCTACTGAGAGAATTCAAATCTCCATTTGAAGCAACAAGAGTACCACTTTTTATGAATATACTTGAAGATTGGGGCATTGTGACATTTATAAGATCACCAACATCACCGATCACCTCGAAAGAAGGTGTTTCAGCAAACGGACCATTTCCAGAGCCTTTTGGCAAAACGTCATTAGATAATTGTCGAGATACATCTAAGGTAGAGTAATTTCGAAATGTGCTCCTTACACTATCAAAGTTGAAAAATTTGGCCCCTCGTTGTATAGATGGCCACAATTGGCGGCGAAAAAGCATAGTTTTTCTAGAAGTACTTTTTATCTACGAATTCTAACTTGACCTGGTATATTATATAAGCGATCTAAATTTCAGATATAACAATGATTTATTTCTGATGACTTAAACTATAGAATATAGCACCTTGTCAGCCGTCTTTATGGAACTTATATACTCATCGTCTAACAAATTTTTGTCTTCCTCATGAACAATTTCAGCGAGCTTCACGAAGTGAGACCAAAACTTTACTCCTTCTCCGAAGTCACGTAATAATTGCTCAGCAGTTATGCTGTTGATACCATTGACATTTATATTGAAAGATGAATTGTTAATCTGAAAAACCGTGTTCAACAAATGGGATTGTGTTTTTCTGTTTATCTCATCTTTGGTTATTTCAGGAGATACGATTTTCTGTTTTATAGAATATTCGAAGTATATCTCTGCTACCACACCCAATAACGTGTTATTGCAATCCTTGTAGAAAGGAAGCTCTTTAATCAAAGATTGCCAACCACTTCTGTCTTCATGTTTGAGTTTCACGGTACTACCTTCTTGATGCACCACGAAATCAACCAATAGGTTGGAAAGGTTATTGTTGAGACAACGCAAAATGAATTTAATCAGAGACCTGAAATTCATCAATGCCCTCGATATAGGCCCTTGATAGTTTATGGGAGATATATCAAATTTATGCATAGAAAACACTCGCGAAATCAAAGTAATAGAGTTGATATCTTCCTGTGAAAGTTTGATTTCCTCATTTTTAAACTCTTTCAAAAATTTCGGCACCCCATTGTATTCTTTGCTTGGAATGTCAAGCCTAAATATTTTTGGTCTAATCAACAATAGCAATAATAGGACCAACTCCTGGATGTCTGATTCGCTAATTTCATTGCCGCATTCAGATACGAACCTTTTTATGATGTGACCCAATGAAGTTAATTTATTTGTCTTATTGTCAATAATCTGCAACATGTATAAGTTTCTCAAAAATACAGTGGAGATGATATCCTCACTTGATGATACTTTCTTTGTAGAAATAGGCTCGGTGCTAAATGACTCAGGAAGTTTTTTAAAAAATTTTATTAGGGAGAAATCGTCACCACTCTTTTCTTCACAACTCACCAAATGACTTAGCCTTTGGTATAAAGGAGGCGTCATTCTATTATTTAGTTCAACTTCTTGATCTTTAAACCAATAATGCATACTGATTTTCTTGACCTGATAATACCGAGCAAGTAACTGAGTGATTAGAGTAAACTGTAAATCAACTTGATTTACAAAGTAAGGCAGGGTTATTAATTGCTTGTAATTAGAACACATGCCTCCTTCCAATGGAGGTCTAACATTCATATTTCCCTGAGTTATTGCTTCTAATAATTCAAGATCTAGCAACCCTAAAGACTGATAAAAATATAACTCAGGAGGAAGGCGCTGTGAGATAAAATCATGAATATCATTAGGAATTTTAATCTTGAGTTTGGAAGTTTCCTGTTGGTTCTCGGCGCTCTTGTTACTTTCAGCAGGAGAAAATGAATCTGGCTCCTTGTTATTTTTCTCCTGAATATCCAACCCTCCATAATCATTCGCTATTCCTAATCTTGCTAGCTCGTTCGAATAAAGTTCAACTTGGCCATAGACGTTCATAACTGGCATATACTGTAAAGCGGAATGGCCTTTGAGATATAATTCGAGTAGGTTAGGATCATTTAGACTAACTACATAACCAAAGAAATCTGGAAGGCCCCCTGGAGTCATAAAGTTGCACTGATACAAGTATTCTAGGTATATCTTAAAATAGCCTAACTGTGCATAGGGTTGAATTGGTTTTGCAAAAGGGGGCAAGTTAGGAAATGTAGTCGGCTGCACATTGCATCCCACCAATAAACTTATGTCTTTGAACTGACGATCAGTAAGATTAAGCTCATGAAGTATTCTGTTTTTGTCGATATACCTAAAATCTTTTGACTGAAACTCCATACCCAAAATATATTTGTCCACTTTAGTCAATAAAAGATCGGTAGATCCATAAATTGAATCTATAATGTTTTCATGGTATAAGCATGATAGTTGAAACGATGAATCATAAGGAGAAATCAAATAATCAATATTGTTTTCAATGAAATATTTTACGAGGTCATTTATCATAGGTCTCAACGGTAAAGGGTCAGTAAACAACCTAAATGACTCGTTATTCAGAGCGTTGTAGCCATATGGGTTTAAACTTTTTGTATTTAGCTTAGACCATGTATTCTTAATATGTTGTTCTTGTGGAGTTAATTCATTTGTTGAGTATCGTGCTTGCTGTAACTGTATCCCCAATCCTGAAATGACAAAAATTGGTCTTATATTATATTCTTTGAAAACTTGTAAATCTGATGAAATATAGTCCTTGAGAGAGCTAGGTATACCTCCAATTCCAGATAAAAATTGTTCTTTTTTAAAGGTGTATATTCGATTTAAATAATGGTCAACATCAATACCGATAGAAGCATTTTGAAGTAACTCAATTGAGCTAGTATTCACTAGCTTTCTCTCAAATAAGAATGATTCGAGTGATTTAATAGGCATGATTACTCGTCTTGTCCAATATTATAAAATATGAACGCTATTTTTTGTCACGACAAAAACAGTAAAAGTCGACTTCGCTAAACGACATTTTTTTTTTTTATGTTCTATAAAAGTCACTAAATAATTTACCACTATTCGTCACCAAATAGTTTATTGAGACCTCCGTCTTCAACGACAGGGTCATCCATCAAATCGCTATGATCTTTCTTTTTTATGGAGATAACCCCGTTTTCTAATTGTTTCTTTCTTTTGCGTAGTTCTTCGTCGGTGGAAAACTGCGCAGGATCCTTAATAAGTTTTATTAGTTCTAACAAGGCAGTTTTTTGACCTTTGAAAGATTTAGAATTTATGAGTAGACTCTCAAAATTGCATATATGGTTCGTAGTTGCACTTGGAAAAACCTGTACTAAAACCCTCGCAGGGTGGTCATTTTTGGATCGTAGAATACAATATAATGTAGTAAAAGCCATAGCAGTCTCAGAGTGAGTTTCGACAAAATAGTCATCCATGAGAACTTGCACCAAAGACTTAATTAAATTCTCGCAAAGATATTTGTCTACTTCTTCATCTTTCAAGAGAATATCAGGCAAAATATTACGGATTACCAAGATGGTATTAAAGGAACACTTCGTGTCCTTGAAGGATATGATATGGCAACAAATACGAAGAAAAGGTGCCAATATTTCCTTTGAGTTCACAACTAGCTTCTTACTTTCAACTTGAAGAGGGGTAAGAGTCTTCGAATTAGCATGACTAACAACGTCCATTAGGAGCCTTACTACCGTGGCAGTTAACTGACGCAACATATGTTCTTCCATCATTTCTTCAGATAGACTTTCGTCTGTCTCATCTGCTCGAAACTGCTCCCTATCCACGTAGACTTTTTCCCATTTTGCAACCAACAAAGTATCCAACGTTGTCAAGACAGGAGGCAACAATTCCGTCATAAACGGCTCAGCATATTTGGATGGACAATTTTTTATAACCGCTCTAATACAACTATTAAGCATATGCTTCCAGCTGTGCAATGTAATACCGACCGTATTCCCTGCCACAGAATCCCATAGCTTTTTCCCAATGTCTGGAATCTCATAAAGAACGTCCTCTAGTTGAGCAAGAGAGCCTATAGTAAGGTAGGCATACTCTCTAGTATACCTAATCAAGTGACCAACCGAATCTGCGAACTCTCTCAATGTCAATGTTGCTTTGACGTTTTCTTCCATAAATGTCTCCTTACTCTGTATCGAAACGCCTTGGTGCCAAAATCTCTCAGTACAACTATACCATATGAAAGATTGAATAGCCGGGGGTAAATCTCTCCAATTCAGAGGATCATGATATCTTTGGATTTGCGCAATCAACTCAAATATGTGTGGAATGATTGGTTGAACTCTGGGCTTCCATAAACTTAATAAATGCAAATACTCCGGCGAATCATGGTTTAGCTTTTCAATACTATACTGAATAAATATTCTCGTGGCCCTGATTTGGAAAATCGAAGACCAATGTTCTTTCAAATCATTTTTGAGAATTCTTCCTTCCTCATCCATTTTGCTCTCCAATAGATTTGTCGAAGCATCAATACCCCTTGCGTCAAAATACTTGGCTATTTCCACAATACCTAGCCGTTCCATAAAATTGTGTAAATTCATTAAGGCATGTTCAGTTTCTGGAGCAGACCAAGCAATTAAGTCTGGATCAACAATTTTGGCGAATATTTCATTCTTACCTTCAATAGATGATCTCGATGCGATAACCAACAAAAATGATTTGAATGCAACGCTCTCATGATGGCTTACCTTCTTAGAAGATATTATGCTGGCAATAACAGACTCAAGGTCAACAAATATTTTTCTCAAAGATTCAGGCATAATGTAGGCTAAGCGATTTAATTCGGTACCGCAAGTAGTTCTCAAGTCACGAATTAACTCCCTTCTTTCATCATCTATTCCTTCAGGGTATTCAAAAGTGGAGGTTCTTAAAATTTTCTCTAATACATTAAACATAAGAGGACTGATGTCTTTTAGTAGAGGGGCAAATTGGACCAATGTCTTAACTTGTTGTCGAATTAGTAAAGGAGAAGCCAAGTTCATTGCCAATAGTCTTTCGCCTAAACTTTCGACATATTTGTTCAAGGTATCATTATATGAATCGTAATCACTCCCGGTGTACCAAATTCTCCACCTCGAAATCCCTCTAATACAATTTTCAATAATACTAAACTGTGCACATCCATAATTGAAAGCATCGGATGTGTCAGAAAGGTTATCTTCAAAAAGGCATTGTTTACCTAAATTGGAACTAAAAAAATTTTCCAACCTACTCTCAAGCCATGACAAGCCATCCAATGGTTTCTTACACACTGTTATTCTAACGATATCCTCATTATACTTGTCATAGTTAGATAAAAATGGTTTAGCATCATTAATAGAGTCGAAATCCACGTCTAAAAAACATCTGGAAGGATGATTTTCATCAAGTATTGCATAGTTAATTGATCTGTTTGCAGCAGTTTCCAACAAATCTGGTAGTATTTCGAGGATTTCCTTTTTCGTACTCAACTCGTCCAACCTCAAGATGGACACCCACATTTGCAAAGATAAGCCAGATACAATTAAACTTGGATGGTTTGTAGTACGAAGTACTAATCTGAGATACTCCCCTATGTCAGAATTTTCCCATGAGATCTTATATTTATGGTTTATTGTTGTATTCAAATACTCACTTAATGAGGTGATCATTTCAGCTGTTTTTTTCAAGAGAGCGTAATCTTGTTCATCGATATCTTCAGGATTGACTTCTATTTGACAATAAAATTGCGATAACTTGCTGACACCCTCACGTGTAAAGATACCACCAATAAAAAATTGGAAAAAGTCTTCGCTGCTATAACTCCTAGTAAATAAGATATGTAAGCAGTCGACCGCCAAAGTCTTGAATTTAACATCCGGTATTTGCAAAATAGACATTAGCGTCTGTACTATGTTTCCATTTTGCAAGACGATAGGCTGAATCCAATGCAAACACGCTTTGAATATCGACAATATTTTGGGTACAAATACCTGACAAATAGAGCTATTGAAGTCATTATTCAGTAATATTTCCACTAGTAAATTATTCAATGTCATGAACCAACCTTGTTGCGACAGCTTACAAAGATCCAAGGTTGGGTTAGGTTCATAGGTCGCCTCGAGGACTTCTGAGGGCGTCATGATTAAAATACTTAGTTGGTTTAAAACTGGTCCTCTTCTAGATGCTTCAGCATCATCTAAGAGGTAGATATCTTCAAGCAACGTTCTTAATATTATTAAACACAATTCTCTACAACTGAGATTGCACTCATATAAATTCCCCAAATCATTATCCATCGAAGCCCAGCCTTCCGCTAACTCTTCCTCTGATAACCCTTGTAACACAGGCTCCTTTTTCTTAATATCGTCTGCTGTATACTTTATCAAAAAATTTCCCCAAATTCTTTTACTTACAGATACCCATAAAAAAGCTAGTTTCTCCTTTAAATAATGAGGGTCAGTGCTATCTATCTTATTTGCTAACTCGATAATCCAACTTCGTATCGCATGTACTTTTTCGACGTTCAACTGATCAAATGAGGTATTAACAGTGTTTTGAATTAGTGAAAGTCCAAAGTGTCTAACAATAAAGCCTTGCCCGTTGTTCTCGGGCAACGAAAGTTGATAACCCCAAAATGGGGACTCTTCTTTGGACTTCACTGACTCCAAGAAAACTTGAGCTTCTCTTCTTTTTTCGTTAGAAACACCGGGGTCAAAAGTAAGCTCCAATGCCTTTATTATTTGATTTTCTCCATTTCTATCCATGATATCAAATTGGATACGAAAGCCACGATTTTCTATATTTGGCGTGCTTCAAATTATGCACAACACCAATATTAAAACAAAGAAAAGTATTGGAATAATCAAGTTACAAAGGATAAACGTGTTCCACCTTACTGCAATATTTTTATTACATTTGGCTACGACGCACTTAATTTATGAAGATGATATCCTGTATATAATATTAACGACATTAAACCTATTCAGTAGAATTGTCTACAAGTAGAACTTTCTCTTGTCACGCTCCATGTCAGGACGATGCTCCCATTCTATTTCCTCTCTAATGCCTTTCTGTAGTCTCCTTAACTTAAGTGTAAATTGTGGTCCTATTTCTTGAAGACCCACCTTGTTTTCATTTCTAAAAACGTAACGGTGTCTCCTGAAAAATATAAAATCACGCTGATTATGCAAAGTAACTACCTGTCTACCTATGAGCTCAGGCTTGTGAGGAAATAATGATTGAAATAACCTTCCAACTGTATTACCAAGTCGCGTGTTAAAATTGTTTAAGACCAATTCCGGGATATGATCGGTTGCTCTTCCATGACCAGGGATTTTCTTACCGTTAACGATCGAGGAGATTGAAAAGTAGAACGAAGGGCCCTCGGGTAGGCGAATAAAAGTGATCCCCGTGACTTTCCTCTTATCTTCGTTTATTACAATCAAATCAGTGTATTCTCTATTATTGCAAAACTTAGCCATATCTTTCATAGTATAGTCCTTCTTCCTTTTAACAAAAGTTACATTAGGCAAAAAATCCATCAACATATCAGCGAACTCATATGCTTCTTTCCGCGCATCGAAGCTAGTTGTGAGCACAACTTTAGGGTCTTTTTCTGTATTGAAGTATTGCTTGAATTCATCTTCGCCTTCGAATTCAGCTCCTAGGGTCTCGTCAAATACTCTTTTACTTTCTATGCTAGCCGGTAGATTTTCCTTAAGGCGTTTCTCTTTTAATTCAGGGTTTTGTTTCTCCTCCTTGCGGCGAGCAGCCCTTTCCTTGTGTTTTTCCTTGTTCTTTTCGTATTGCAACTCTCCCACTAACAGCAGTCGTTTCTGTTTGTTTTTAATCTTTCGCAAAAACTCACTAGTACTCATCTTCAACTGCTACTATTATTGTAAATTCTCGTATTTTCAGTCCTTTTTTGAATTATATATATATATATTTTTTTTTTTTTTTTTTTAATTATATTTTATCTACGATGAGATGAATCCAAACAGATTGACTGATGAGCTGGTATAAAACTCAAGTTGGAGAATGGAGTCGTCAATTAAGACATAAATCATGGGTTTTTGAGGATATAATCTCTCCGAGTTCTTGTAATAATTTAATTTTACTTCTAAACTCTTTCTTTCCTAAGAATTATCAACATGACTTGTTTCACTTAAGAAGTCAAGAAACCCTTCCACTTGGTTTTCACTTTCTATTTAATAACCAACCCAATATAGATCTAGGGCTGGATGGTTACGATAACTACCAGGCACCCGTTATAGGAGGCAGGCAAATCTACCAACGACGTATGTGGGTCAAAGGACTACTCGAATACGAAAAAATGCCTAAATTGAATCACTTTTTGGCTTGCCGAGAGTCGATAAATAGTACCAGAGTTATGGGAAACAATGCCTTCGTGGAGACCAGAAGGGATTTCCTTGTGGAAAATGAGTTTCAATTTAGGGAGCTTCGTGCTTTGATGTACACTAACGAGTCACACAGACCTATATCATCTAGTAAGGTACTTCCTAGCGATGACGACAACTTATTTATTAATTTGTCATTTAGTGACATTTTGCGTTACAGTTTTCTAACTTATAATTGTCATCGTGTGCACTACGACCAAACATATTGTCGAGAGAGAGAGAATCTTCCTACTATAATAGTTCAAGGCCCTTTCATGGTGACTATATTATTGCATTGGTTTCGTCTTAGATTTCCTACTTACCAAGTCAAAAGTTTTAGGTATAAAAATCGAGCTCCCTGGTTTTCAGGGCCTGCTTTGATCAATTGTTATCAACTTGATTCTGGATTCAAACTCTTTCTAGTTGACATAGACAGGCACATTCTTCTCGAAGGAATAATAAAATAGATTTGCTTCGACAAAAGAGAGAAAAAAAAAAAAAAAAAAAAAAAAAAAAAAAAAAAAAAAAAAAAAAAAAAAAAAACCTACAATGCCTATGGTCAATGTCTTTGTATTCATACTAAACACCATACCTATTCGTCAATACATAACAAGATTTCAGTTAGCAATTCCAATGACACCACAAGCTGGTCTACCACCAGCGTTACCAGTTTTCTTGGACTCAGCATCTCCACCCTTGCCCAAGTCATCAGTGCCAGAGTGAACAACTACAGTTCTTCCTAAAATAGAGTTTGCACCAAGCAACTTGATTAAAGTATCCTGCTTAGTACCCTTGGAAATTCCACTTGCGTCTGTAGAAATGTTACCCAAGTCACCTACATGTCTGTTGGAATCCTCTGGAGCACCATGCTCTTTAGAGAATGGATTGAAATGAGGTCCAGCAGAAGTACATCCATTGGTGTTGTCACCAAATGAATGGATGTGGAATCCCCTTTGTGCATTGCTATCATGCCCATTCAACTCCCATGAAATCAGAGTAGGTGCATCCTCGCTTTTTTGTTCGAAGTTAACAACGCCTGAGACCTTAGAGTCTCCTCTCAAAACTGCAACTGCTATAGTTAGTATGAGATACCTTTAAATTTTTCTCTACTTTCTATGGCTCAGCTCCAATAGGTAAGCCTAATCAACTTGTCATCCACAGATTCCCCCCTCTATCCTCACCTGACCCGTAGGCTTTTTTGCAAGACTTGAAATCTGTCAGATAGTTCAATGAGAAATTACTCTTTAGGGGGTCTTATTTTGCTCATGTATGAGAAAAATGCTCATCCGATCAAAATTCATCCAATCTAAGCGAAAGTAGACCACCATACCATTTGCAGACTCTCCTAACCATATAAAACAAATACATACCTGCCTTAGCCATTTTTAAGTGCCTCTTTAATAATTGAGTTATCAATTAACTACAATTATCTTGATATTTGGAGCCTCTTATAATTGTCATCCACAGTATCTATTTCTATGCGTGCACTAGTACAGCAACGACTTTCTAAGATTCCAGCCAATTAAAGCTTATAGATCCCAAAAATCCGGCACCGAACAGTTGGTTCTATTTCTTAGTAATATTCTGTAGGCACTATTGCTACTAGGCGCATCTCCGCTTCAGGAAGGCCGCTGACGCACACACCCTTACACTTATTGCGGCTCACGTTTTGTGGCTCTCCTAGAAATATAAGAATGCCACTGGGCCAATATGCCTCCATATATATGCAGGAGCTACGTAAAGCTTCGTCATGGCCAAATTTGCTTGCGACTTTTATTCCATGCTAGTCAGTCACATGGGACAAATGATAGCTAGCTCCAGTGCAGATAAGAAAAATTTATATATTAATGAACCTGGTACCTTAAAGGTCATATTAGAAAACCTTAGTCGTTATGCAAGAGCTATTGAAAGCCCAGAAATGATATAAGTGGGTAATTGTGAGTTTAACAGGCATAATTATGATCATCATCAGCATAAAGTGCTCAATCTTAATGGTGAGCACTATACTATAAGGAGCGATATAAAATTGTTGTGTAGGCTTATTTAAAATCTGTAGTCTGAACGCAGTCGCAGTGCATTAGCAGACGGAGGAACTGAATATTGAATTTTAAGGCATTTTTTCCCTTCTTTTGTTAGTCTCGTAGATTTCAGTGGCAACATGATTCTCCTTAGCAAAGATCTTAATCTTGCAAGTCATGAATAAGCTTTGCTCTAAATCTAACTGTCTCCAAATTTTCGTCGGTATCAGGATACACCCCGTACTCACACAAGTAATTAAAGAGTTGGTATTTGGTCCAATTATCAAGCGGATGGCTGCGGGCTCTGCCAGAATGCTTCTTTTGTCCTTTAGTTTTACTCTTGTCCTCTTTAGTTGTCTCCTTCTGTTCCACGGCTCCAATTCTGTCTAAAGAGCACCAAGTGTACAGAACCGACAAGAAAACTAACAGTACAAATAAGAAGAAGAAATTTCTTCGTAGGCTAGTAACCAATCTTTCTACAAAAGTCGATAATGGCATGTATTCGTAGAAGTCAGGTTACTCCTAGGATAGATAGGACACCCTCAGTTCTGCATACTGTGAGATCTATATATATATAACTGCGCAAACGACCTTCTCGATAAGGGGGTGATTTTAGATAGATAGAAAGAGACCGTATTTTACAGAAACTAAGAAAAACGAAGAATTAATACTTAAATATGACTGAGTTCAAAAAATACATCGTGACATTAAAGGACAATGCCACCGACAAAGAATTGCTTAAGAGGAAAATTCACGATATGGGTGGTTCTATTACCAGTGAGTTTTCTTTGATCAATGGTTTTGTCGCTAAGCTTAAGCCTCATCATGCCACTGAGGTAAAAGCCCATAACGACGTGGCTAATATAGAAGAAGACAAGGAAGTTCATACCCAATAGGTCTAGTCTGTTCTTGGTTTTGTGACACTGAAAATTATAATCACTCGTATATGCTCAATTGTTTAGTATCGTTTCTAACGTTAGTTAAATGTATACATAATTGTCAACCAAACATTTGTTTGTAATTACATAAGTGAAGACGTCTCGTGTGTTTGGATAAGCCATACCTTGATGGCGAGGGTTAAAGAAGACTCTGCCTTTTTGGGCGAACTCTACTGATGAAGGTAGTCATAGGTCGAGAGTTATATTTATAACAATTCTGACTCCATTATAAGTTATATACGTGATGTTTGGTATCCGTAAGTGTTAGCCTTATGATGTCTATACTTCGCTCTATACTTCACTGTCTACACTTTGGTGTTTACACTTCGCTCTCTACACTGCGCAAGCTAAAATAATTTTTACGAGCCAAGTCTATAAGAGGCTCGTACGCACAAGATCTCCCGTCATAAATCTGACTCCTAGTTTTCTTCAAGATCGGTTTCACTCAAACAGCTAGGAATCATGTTTAGTGAGCAATAGAAGAGATATAGATTTAGTTTTCGTGCGCCAAAACATATTTTGTGGAGGTCGCACTAGTATATTTGCGGAGGAGTGCTTATCAAGACACCCCTTAGTAAAGACATCCCTTTGGTACATACTAGAGGAGGTTATCAAGATATTTTACCAAAAAAAATATATATATATAAAACTACTTTACGGTACAGTCAAGGTTTTAACTTAAAAAATAAAAAACATGGCACATTATAGCAGGTACAATTTACAGCCTAATTTTAAGCCAGTGGACAGTTTGTATGAGGATAGGTTGCGACAATTCACAGACACAGGTGGTCAATACAGTCAACTAAATCTTCCAAAATTTTACGATATAGACCGAAAAGATACTAGCACGCCATATGTTAAGCTTAAGTATTTCAAAGTACCAGACAAAGATGGTAAGACCCAGAGACCCTTATTTCGCGAGATTGATTGGAGCAAGGTAAATTGGGAAGATACTAGTAAAGGACAAAGTTTTGGGCCATCTTGGAAGACTTTTTGGTTCCATATCGAATTAGAAATACCACAAGAATGGTTGGATAATCAAGTTCCTGCTGTGGACTTTGAGTGGGACTGTGGTAACGAAGGATTAATTTACAGTGAGTCAGGACTACCTCTCAAGGCTTTCAGTGGTAATAACGAGCGGATTAGTTACACCATTAAGGACTATTGGAAGAAAAAGGTACATAAGTTTTACTTGGAAATTGCTTGTAACGACATGTTCGGGAACGGGTCTGACGGTCATCCAGATCCATACAGATATTTTCAGCTTACAAAAAGCGATCTAGTGGCCCCAAATTTGACAGCGAGAAAATTACATTATGATTTCTGGCTAATTGGTGACGCGGCAAGGGAGTTTTCAGCTAGTTTTCCGCAGAGATGGCAGGCGAACCGTGTTTGTAATGAAATTATGGATGCCTTCGACTCTGAAAACGTGGAATCGTTGAAAAAATGCCGTGATATTGCATCGACATATCTTGGTGATAAAATAGATTCCGACGCAGTTTATTTTGATGATCGTAAGCCCGATGTTTTCGCTGTTGGAAACTGCCACATAGATACGGCATGGTATTGGCCTTTCGCTGAAACCAGAAGGAAAGCTGTGAGGTCTTGGACTACACAGCTTAGGATAGCTGAACAATATCCAGAGTATGTTTTTGTGGCATCTCAGATGCAGCAGTTTAAATGGCTAAAACAGGACCATCCCATGATTTTTAATGAGATAAAAGATAAGTTCACAATAAATCAATTCCTTCCAATAGGTGGTTCATGGGTGGAAAATGATACTAATATACCAGATGGAGAGTCCTTGATTCGTCAATTTCTATTAGGTCAAAGATTTCAGATGGATGAGTTTGGATTTTATTCAGATATTTTCTGGCTTCCGGATACATTTGGTTACTCTTCACAAATTCCTCAGCTTTGTCAAATAGTGGGAATTGATAAGTTCTTGACCCAGAAATTGTCTTGGAATAATATTAATCAGTTTCCTTTGACTACATTCAATTGGGTCGGAATCGATAGGTCACAAGTATTGGTGCATATGCCACCTGACAACACTTATACCGCGGACGCAAATTTTGGTGATGTGATGCGAGCACAACTGCAGCATAAAAACTTGAGAGATGTTCATACGGGGTTGCTTTTGTATGGCAAAGGAGATGGTGGTGGTGGTCCCACTGAAGAAATGTTGGAAAAATTGAGAAGATGCAGAGGCATTTCTAATGAGCAAGGGATATTGCCAAAGGTACAGCTTGGTCAGACAGTAGGAGACTTTTATGAGAATCTCCTTGAAGGCTCGGATAATGGTAAAAAGCTCCCTACTTGGACCAGCGAAATGTATTTGGAGTTCCACCGAGGCACTTATACTACTCAGGCCTTAGTTAAAAAATACATGAGAAAAAATGAGATTAAATTGCGTGAGTTGGAATTGGTTGCAACCTTGATTTCTCTCACAAGGAAAGATTACTCTTACCCTAAGGAGGAAATCAAAGGCCTTTGGGAAAACCTTTGTTTGTGTCAATTCCATGATGTGCTTCCAGGTAGTTGTATAGGAATGGTATACAGGGAAGAGGTCATCCCAATGCTAGACAATTTAGCAAAAACAGCAGACAGGCTTATTGAGGAAGCCTTAAAACTGTTCGAGGGCGCTAGTGCTTCCAGGTCGGACTTATTTGCGTTGAACATCTTTCCATGGGCAAGAAACGAGGTTGCCGAAATTGACGAGTTGACCCAGCCTTTGCTTGCTAATCTGTTGGGAGATGATTTTGCCATTAAATCCGGCAACAGTAAAAAGCGTTTTTCCGTAACGAGCTACGCTAACTATTCGGTGGTTCACGAGATTAATAACTTAGCTTTTCCAGCAAAAGCTTACAAGGAGGGCGAGGACTTTGTTTTAACTAACAGCCAGGTCAAAGCAACAATATCGAAGGATGGTATTCTTACTTCTCTAGTTGACCTAGTTAATGATAGAGAGGTGATTGACATTACCTCAACTGAGGAAACGGACTCTGGCGGAAACATTGGGGGTAATCAATTTATCTTGCTCGATGACACGCCCTTGAACTTCCCCGCTTGGGACACAGAACTATTTTCACAAAAGAATTACAAGTTTTTGAAAAATGGAGACGTGACGATTTTGAAAAATAGTAAATTAGAGTCTTCTATTCAGGTAAGGACCCCAATTTCGGAGAAGTCCTCTATCGAAACAGTAATATCAATACAAGGTTTACCCAATGTCCTGGATATACCTCTAAACAATTTCGTCAAGTTTTCCTGCAAAGTAGATTGGCATGAGACGTACAAATTCTTGAAGGTTCAGTTTCCTACTACCATATACACGGCGCAGCAAGCCAATTACGAAACCCAGTTTGGTTTGACCTCGAGGCCAACCCATTACAATACTTCCTGGGATGTAGCCAAGTTTGAAGTATGTCATCACAAGTTTATGGACTTATCCGAGCACAATTACGGCGTTTCGGTATTGAATGACTGCAAATATGGCGGTTCCATTCACGGAAATTTAATCAAGCTTTCCTTGTTAAGAGCTCCTAAGGCTCCTGATGATGAAGCTGATATGGGCGTGCACTACTTTGAGTATGCCCTATTCCCTCACTCTGGTGCACTAGGGATGGATACTGTGAAGCTCGCTCACAATTTCAACCATAAAATCTCTCGTTTTGCTCCTTCCGGTCCCTTGGCCTCGTTAATGCTGGCCATAAAAATCCTGAGTTCTAGCATTGTTTTGTCCCAGGTGAAGAGATCCGAGGATGACTACGACACCTCGATTCATCAAAATATCCCTACCAAGAATAAGGGTAAGAAATCTTTTGTAATAAGACTTTACGAAGCTTTAGGTGGTTCCGATAAGGCTACAATAAGTCTCGAAAAATCTTTGCTTCCGATAGAAGCCGTATTCAAGTGCGATGCTTTAGAGCAAGAAAAGGAAGATATTTCGTGCACTGACAATTCGTTCTCCTTCACGATGACTGGATTCAAGATAGAAACTTTCAAAGTGGTATTATCTTGTTGATTAGTTCTCTTTCTCTTGTGTTGTTTAAAAGAATTGTAGTGTGTTACACACTAATTACAAGTGTTTTATCTGCTCAATACATGTGTTCTTGGTATAATCGGCTAGCGTGTTCGATAATGTAGTTGCAAGTAGTCCTCATTATATTAAAAGAAAAAAACATCAAAATAACAGAAAAACACTAAAATTGTAATTCTACATATCTATATGTAAGAACGCTTTTAGAAAACACAAAATACTGTAATACGAAAAAAAGTCTGAGCTCTAGCTACGCAGGTATGTGCGCGATATGCTTCGAAAAAAAAAAAAAACACTTTCAAAGTTCGCCTTGACACCCATAATTACTATGTCTTATCGAAACGAAGTACTTAAGTGCCAATGGGAATACCTGGTTTCATCTCGAAGGCTGTCCGGACCAAAGAAGGTTGGGTCTTATTAACGGGGCTTTGACGAGAAAACTTTTCGGCCATCATTTGGCGCTGCTGAGGCTGAATTTCCTTGGGTACGATGTTTCTGTAGTTGGTGACACTACCATTAGCCACTTGAGCAACACACTCAGAAACTATTCTAGGGTCGTACTGTTTATGTGGGTATGAAATTTTGTTGTAGTCAAATATAGCACGTTTCCTATCTTCAGGATACCAGTTCTGATAAGAATCAAAAATTCGGTCGTTGAAACCGGTAAGAATAGGGCCCGGGTTCACAGTTGCAACTTGAACGCCGAATTCCATCAATTCTTGGTAAAGCGCATCAGCAAAGGCCTCAAGAGCATGCTTAGAGGCAGCGTAAGGTCCACCAAATGGATCACCGTTTAAGGCGGCAATTGACGACATGATTATAATCTTCCCACTTTGCTTGCGGACAAAGTTACGAGCAACCTGTTGCGTTAGCAAAATAGTACCAAATACATTCACCTCGAACTGACGACGAAGACGGTTCTCAGGGACATCAATCATAGAACCACCTTCGCCAATTCCCGCGATGTTGATAAGAATGTCAACATCCCAAGAGCCCGCACGTAAGCGGTCAGCTTCATCAGTGATATCTAGTTTAGTCACTGTCATCGGAAGATCTTCATTTCCAGCCTCAAGACGCAATGAATGGACCTCGTGCACAGTTTCCACAGTTGCAATTACCTCATATCCTTGTCTTGCAAGCAAGATGGATGAATTTCGCCCAAATCCTGATCCACAGCCAGTGATCAACACCCTCTTACGAGGCGCACTAACAGTGCTGTTGTTATCATTCACCCTGACTCGAAGGGGAGAAGAGTTGTTCTGCCTAGCCGCCAATAGCTGGTAAGCTCTCCTGCTAAAACCATTAGGGTCATAAGTAGCATTATGACCAGCATAAAAGGTGTTGCTACCATTCACCGAAAGATAACCATCCTGAACAGTAATTGGCGGTCCACCGGTCACACCTATCGACACTTCGTTCGTAATTGGGAACAAGGTAAAGTTGAAACGAGTTCCCGTGACATTGTTCACTCGATAAACACCTTTGTCTGAATCAGAATATCGGAACGGCACGCCAGTCTTGTTCAAGAAGAGCAAGTCGAAGCCGGCTCCCTCATTGTAAGGTATGATACCTTGGCCATCAAGGGCCCTGTTATCGGATTCTGTAATAAGCGATACTTGATGATCAGCAAGAACAGCTGTAACAGCTGAAGCCAAATAAGCAAGAAAACCTAATCTCATTTCTTACGAGCTTTCAAAAGAATAAAGAAAAGAGAAATACGGGCAGATTCACTATATAAAAATCATCCAGGATATCTTGGCATTAAATCTGGGTATGTCCATTATGTAGTCCGATTACAAACGCATACTCGAAAGCATCAGACTTAACTAAGTTAGTGTCACCATTTGACATCAGTCAGTTCTTCGATCCTTTGCTCTCCTATACCCCAGTGCCCGGTAAAGAGCAAAGTAAATCAATTAATCATCAAAATAGCAATCTATTAATCTTCAAAATAGCAATCCATTAATCTTCAAAATACCAATCCAATTAACATTAAAAAAGCTGTCCATAAGTTATCGCTAACTTACCTTATCACTGATTACTGCAAAATTCACGTGGTCGTCTTCTGTTCTGACTCTCCTCTGTTTCGGGTCAAATACAAAAAACATCCATCACGCTTATCTCGTCCGAGTCGGGTTTGGGCTTCCGGTATCCCTTGTAAGCGCACGTGCCATTCTCCTTTTCAGTGAAAGGATACACCTTGTCACGTTTTCCATCTAGACTTCACCACGTGACGCCTTTCCTTTTATCGGCAATCCGGCTAAGCCAGACTCCTTGGTTTCCAAAAGTGGCCTTCGACGCATCAGTTCTCCCTTCTCTTGTCCGCCATTGATGTCTTGGCCAAGTCGTGTCAGGCTAGCCTTTCCATTTTGGTTATTATTAGATACTGCATCGAGGAATTTGTCCTGCACATACCATCGAATAGATTTCCATTGTTTTCCTTTTCTAGGCCGCCTGTCCGGAAGTCATTTAGCGCAATTGTTTTTGTTCTTCATTTTTCGGTTTTAGTAAAATTTATTAGGAAACAAGCAGAAAATTATCGGGAAGTAATTTCCTTTACTTGTAAATATTTCATCAGATCTTACGTACTACTCGCTTGCCCCTCCTTGTTCTGCGTTTCATGTTTCCTTAACCCTTTCATCTCTCTTGCCCTTTTAACCCCTATTTGTTCTGCTGCAGAGAAAGCTTACCACTACTAGTTACTCAAAAAGGTCTCTATTATACTTTCTTGAGTTTTCGCTAAGCTACTATTGACATTTTACCCCAAATTGTTTGTGTTATTTATGATGAAACTGCACACTGGAGTAAGTTTAGCGAAGGCGAACGATCTGTATTCTCTCCTTATTGGTTAGGTGACTTGCCATTACCTAAAAGGTTATATTTATACCAAAACAAAAATGTGCAACTGAAAGACAAAAGCGATCGTTGCGAAGAAAACTTTTTTCGCATTGGTAGTCGAGGGCGGGCTAATTGGATAAAAATAGAAGATTAAAAAAAAAAAAAAAAAATCTCGCAAGACAGAAATTCAACTATATAAAGGGCCCTTTTCCCACGGCGTCAATAATTTATTTATCTTCAAAAGACACCGAAAGTTAAGGAACGTTCGCTTAATACTAATTCAAAATGCAATTATTATCACTTTTATTGGTTGCCGCTCCAGCGTTAGCTTCATTCAACTCCAGCAGTACTGGAAGTACTCCAGGTCGCCCTTACGATACGATTTCGTCATCGGCAAAACCTTCAAGTTCATCACAAAACAACACTGCGCCAACTCCTGGTCTTAGTACAAGCAGTGTTCTTCAAAGCACTGTTGTTACTGTGACTGACTGTGGTAACAAGACCTGTACACCACATCCAGTCACCACTGGTGTTACTACTGTGACTGACCAAAGCACTATCTACACCACTTACTGCCCACTCCCAACCACATCATCTGCTCCAAAGGCAGCACCAACCCCTGGTACTAGTACCAGCAGTGTTGTCGACAGCACTATTGTTACTGTTACTAGCTGCGGTAACAAGACCTGTACCCCTCACCCAGTCACCACTGGTGTCACTACTGTGACTAACGAGAGCACCCAATACACTACCTACTGCCCACTCCCATCTTCTAGTGCTCCAGCCCCAGCTCCAGGTAAGTCTAGTGCTCCTGCTCCTGCTCCTGCTCCTGCTCAATCTAGTGCTCCAGCTAGTGCTGCTCCAACCAGCGCTGCTCCAACTAGTGCTGCTCCAACTAGTGCTGCTGCTGGCTCTGCTGCTCCTGGCTCTGCTGCTCCAACTAGTGCTGCTGCTGGCTCCGGTGCTCCTGGCTCTGCTGCTCCAACTAGTGCTGCTGCTGGCTCTGCTGGTCCATCCGGTGCTGCTCCATCTTCTGTGGCAGCTGAGAGCAGCTCCCCAGCTGGTGGTAACTCTGCTGCTCCATCTGTTCAACCTGAGAACGCTGCCGGTAAGGCCGCTCCAGTAGCTGCAGCAGGTTTGCTTGGATTCTTGGGTTTCCTTTTGTAAGCTCAATGATTTTTTTATGATATCATAAGATCCTGACTGGTTCTGAATGTTGATATTAATTTTATAATTTGCACTTACTAATATTCGTTTCATGGTACGTCTACATCGTGCTTTTTTTTTTCGTTTATAAGTTCTTTTAGAAAGCTTTTGACTGAACTTGGGTATGTAATTTTCTAGATAATACATTTTTTTTAGATTTCGAAGTCGTTTCCTAGTATGTAATCATTGTTTTCCAGAGGCTGGTCATTAGATGAAAGAGGCCTATTTTTGGTGGTAAAGAACGCATCGAGCTCTTTTGAATAAGCATACAGGTCGTACTCACTTATTCCGTATGCCTTTATATTATACAAGCCTGTGGTTCCTTCTTGAGAACTAATTTCCACATAAATATCACGCACAGGTATCCTCAAGTTGATAAGGCTATTTGGTAGTTTGATATGATGAATTGAATTGCCAGAATTTACATGCGTCTCCTTTATTTTGACAAAGTTTTTGAGATATCTACTTTCCCGACGACCACGAATGTCAAACTTTAGCTCCTCCAGATACTTTATCAATTCCTCGAGATGGTGGCTAGAACTAGGCTTAACATAAAGAGCCACAAATATTATGGGCCTAATATTTTCTGAAGGGGGGTTTTTTATAACAATATCATTCAAAATGACCGGGCTGGAAAGTCTTATCCCTATAGAACATTCCTCGCTTTCGCAATGCCAGTAATCACCACCGTCGATCAACGCATTATTTGCATTGAACTTCCAGTACTTAGGGGATTTTATTCCACTCAGGTTTAAGTAGTCGAACCATCCTAGAAGTAATCTTCTAGATAGTGACTTCAGAGATTTCTGCTTACTTAAAGAAGTGGAGACCAAGAAGCCCAATACTCTAGAGCCGAGTCTGTAGTCCGCATAGTTGACTCTTACTGACCCTTTGGAGAACATTTCAAATAGATCATTTAGCAAGATATTGTCTTCGGATGAAGTGACCTCACGGTGGACTGTGTTTGACTGGTTATTGAATAGTGTCAAAGAGTCTACCAAATTATTAAATTTTTCTTGTAATTTTTGACTGTTATTTGCAATTTTTTGTTGGACCAATTCCTCGATCCTGTACTGGTTATCAACACCCACATTCATATTTTGTACATATTGTTTTACATAGTTTTTCAATTCTTTTTCGTTTTCCTGTAAAAACTCGTTCCAGTTTCCTGGCAATCCAGGCAACGAAAGCTTCTTCTCTTTATGATATTGATCAATAAAAAACGTTATCACACGATTGAAATCAGGGAGATAGTATGTCCTGTTGTTCTTGATATAAATAGGAACTAGTTCAGGTAGTAATTCCTGTAAATCATCCAATGACAAGGCTTTTGTTTTTTCCACTTCGTGATGAGTTTGGCTGACTCTTTCTAGTTTTTCAGTAATTTCTTCAATTTTTGCTTCCCAGCCAGTTACCATTTCATTCCACAAAGTAGCATTTTTCAAATTATCAAAACCGTTAGATAACTTACTATATTGTTCCATATATGTAGATAGTCTAGACTCCACGATGTCATTGAATTCCTTAAGTTTACTATCAACCTGGTGCAAAACTTGATTATTACCATGGACATCGTCCTTCGACGTTAATTCTTCTAATACTTTACTAATAGTATCCACTCTATTGTTAAGAGCCGAAAACATCTTGTTCACTTCGTAGTAGTTCTCAACCAGTTTATGTGTTGTTGGAGCAAAAAATAACACATCCCTTTTCATAAAGAACAAAATAAGACAAGTAATAACAAAGGATATCAAGGCGAAAAAGGCGTACTGGTTATTCCTTGTATTGCCTTCGTTGTGATTTTCTTTTGCTTTTTTGAACTGCTCAATAAGACTATTGTTCCCTCTACCGGGCCTCTCTGTCCTCCGTTGTGGTCTATTGTCATTATTCTGACCCCCTAGTCGAGTTTCAAACCTTGTAGTATAGTATTCACTGTCATTAACATCTGCGTCTGGCATTCCTTTATTTTTTTCAAACTCAACCTCAGTGGATCCGTCCGAATAATTATTTTCTTCCTCCTCTTCTGGCTGAATGCTTTCATTTTTCTCGAATTCTTCGAACTTTTTATTCAATTCTTCTTCTATGTCTTCCTCATCTTCCTCCTCATTCAATATCCTCAATATTTCTTCATCTTTAGTGCTCAAAGGTTTTCGTCTCTGCGGTAAGGGCCTAGCTGGACCAACATGTGATTGTAAATGAATGGACAAATCTTCATCTGTGTCACCTGCTACTACCGGAAGTCGAGGAAAAGTCGCCATGTACCTTTTATATTACCTTTTTATTATTATGTATCACTATCTGTGGTATCGCGTTCAAATATATATATATATATATATATATATATATTTTTTTTTTTTTTTCTCGTTATACGCTTCTTTATCAGAAAGTCAATACCCGTAAATGCCAAGGGACTAACAAGGTAGAGAAAAAAGCAATGATTATGCTGAGTAATTCGTCAACCTAAGCTCTTATATATTAGATGGTTAACGAGCTTGGCTCAATGTTTTCTGTTTTTATGTTTATGGTAGCAAGTAAAATTCTAAATGGTAGTTTTGCGATTCCTTTGTGAGCTTACTTTAATAAGCGCTCCAAAATGGAATCAGAGCAAGTTTCCAATAAGCAAAGATGAAATTCCTCCTAGAAAAGAACCGACATAAGCACCACATAAAAGAGTAAGAGGCCATTGTTGCCAGTCCCTATCCCAGTCTAAAGGTATAGGAATAACACCTAACCAGGCACCAACTGCTGTCATGCAAGAAGAAAGCAATATCTGATTCCTGGCAACGATCTTGAGAGCGTCGTCCAGAGCAACCAATTGTGACACGATAGTAAAGTCAAAGTCATATAAAATGAGAAGGGGATACGTGATTAGGAATGACAAATGACATGCCAAGATGTAGGTTTCAATGACCTTATAATCGAAAGGAGCCCCAAAAAGAAATAAGAGAAGACATATAGGAAAAGAGAGAAGCAAGGTGTATATGAATCCTTTGGTCAACTTTTCGCTCTTGGCTTTAACCTTTTTTTCTGTTTCCTCCTTTTTGAGGGTAATAAAGTAACCAAAGAACCCTTGCAATATTACCAATGTCAACAAACCTTCGAGCATAACTTTTCTAGGTTCCTGTGTCAAACCGCGACCAAACATAGCAGCGATTAAGAAAACCGAGTGAAAAGGAGTTGAAAGCCATGAGTTCTTGAATTTTGGGAAAGCGGAAGGCTGACTACCGAATTTTTTGTCCTCCTTTTGCTGAAATGAGACGGACTTTTCCCGAGACTTTTTCATATTTCCCTTCATTTCGTTGATTCATCAAAGAAAATTGGAAATGTAAGTATTAAAAAAAAAAAAAAAAAAAAAAAAAAAAAAAAAAAAAAAAAAAAAAAAAAAAAAAAAAAAAAAAAAGGAGAGTCTAAGAGAAACACGCGAGATAAGAGCACTGCGAGAACGACAAAGTATTTAACCAATGACTCGTAAGAATTATTAATCTTTTTGGTTCAGTTTCTGTGCTTTCTCGTGGGAAGCTTTTTTTCTCTGTGGTCTTAAGGAGATCAAAACTCTATCTCTGATTTTTAAGAGATAAACAAGGAGTAGTCCATTAAGATCTACAAGCGACCACCTCTAGTTGTCCGCGACGCTCGCTTAGAAATGTCGTGTGATAAGAGATATAATCAACATGAACTTACTTTATCATCTATTTAAATTTTTAGTAGCTAATATCTTCACCTTCACAATTTTGGTAGATAGGTAGTTTATATTTGTGGCGGTACATACTTTTGAACCCTCGCTGGTAAAGTTAGACTATTTTAAGCATGTATATACCTCGGTTATTCGAAGTTAAGGATTTTGAAAGTCAGGCCGACTTGATTAAAAATAATCCTTTGGGTGTTATCGTTAGCTGCAATCAGAGTTTTTTTGGAAATTCTGATATCAAAGCTACGCATGTTCCTTTCTACTTGAGGGATGGGGAAAACAAGTCATTAGTTGCGCATTTGGCAGCGGAAAACGACCAGATTGAACAATTGGAAAAAGCAAAAGAAGTGTTGGTGGTTTTTCTGAGTGTAGATAGCTATATTTCACCCGCATGGTACCCAAATAAAAAGAAATCACATAAATCTGTTCCCACGTGGAATTTTGCTGCAGTACATGTGTACGGACACCCCAAGATATACAGAGAGAAAGAGGACAAGTTGAAAATGGTAAGCACTTTAACAGAGCAAGAGGAAGGAAAAAGACCGGAGGGCGAGGAATTTGAAGAGAAATGGAAAGTTTCTGATGCGCCAGAGAGTTATATTAATCTGATGTTGAAGAACATTGTTGGGTTGGAGATCGAGATCAGCCAAATTCAGTCCAAATGGAAATTTGACCAGAATAAGGTTCCTGTGGATGTTAAAGGAGAAATTGAAGGACTTGAGAATGAAGTAGGTGGTGAAAAAGGAAGCGAAATGGCACAAATCACTAGAGAGCGCTATCCAAAGCCCATTCCTAAATAAGGTTTTATTTTTTTTTGGGGTATCTAATTCATCCAACTTTATCTTACAGTATAATATAGAATATAGCTTTTCTTTTTTTTTTGTCCTCTAAATCAATCTACTTACTAAAGTTCCTTAAGACGTTCTCGAAATCGATAATATCTTTCCAGACGTCTTGTTGGACATTTTTGGAGCTTATTTTACTAATCAATGCTTTCTTTCTATCCTCGTTTAAAAGGGTAAAGCTTTTCAAGAGATCGTAATCGAGCATAGGACGTGCATCTATATCTTTAGTGGAATGATCTTGCCCACCAAGGCGATTCAATCTGGGATTAAGTCCACAGACATGATACTCTTTATCCGTTAATTGTTGCTGTAAAATATACATCCTGCGGTAAGATGCCTCATTTATAGGGAAGACAACAAAAAATGATCCATTGATAGTGGAGCCGACGGTTTGAAACAGCGGGGTAAAAGAAGGAAATATTTCTTCGTTTTTAGGAAGAGATCTCAAGCAGGTGGCGGCAGAGTTCAAATTGAATGACGCCTTTTGTATCAAACGTTGTCCGTTGAAAGAAGCAGGATCCGATGGATCATATTTTAGTAGGTGTAGTACATTATCGTTATCGGCCATTAATAGGTATACTTCCTCATCCTTAATAAAAAAGTCTGCGCAGTTGACATCTGCTTTCCGAAGGTCTTTTCCCAACATAATTACTCTGAATGGCTCAGCATCAAATCCAACAAGCCAAACGCTTTTCAAAGCATCACCCAAAATAACCAAGTTTCCGAAACTCTTAGTCTCGGATACAAAGACTGAAGTATCCAAAAATGCAACAGGAACGACACCGTCATCTTGCAAGTCACGAATAATTATTTTCTGTCCTTGAGAAACTAGAATCCTACCGCTTACATCCGAGATAGAGGTGACGGCGCCTCTCGTGTCTTCCTGATGAACTTCTTTCAATTTGTGATTAGTCTCTGGCTTTCCTGGTTCAGGAATGATGTCAATGATCTCATACATCCTAAAAGACCCATTTGCACTCAAATCTTCCATACGATACCTTCCAGTGCCTACCACGATAATTTCTTTCTTGACTTTAAACTTCTTTGTTGTTGATGCTACATCAAGAACCATCGACTTCACACTCATTCCAATTTCATTGTCAGCAAGCTCGACCTGATCAATCACCGACCAGTTAAATGGAGAGATCAATTTGATAAATCCCTTATAGGAGCTAGCTGATGGCCTTGATTTATCAAGTCCAACGATAGGCTTGCCTTCTTCATCTAAGCACTCATAAGGTATCTCTTTATAGGTAGAGACGACATAGGTATTTGAGAGTTCGTGATATGCGACCGACTTTATGGTCTCTGTCATCGGAATCTTCTTGATAGGTAGTCTGTTGTCATAATTGAAATCGTTAGGTATGGTGCATACTCGTGCATTCTTGTTGTTGTCAAGATATATCAAACCCATCTTAATTTTTGAGTCAGCATAAGGTGCAAATGAATTCGCCGGTATCTTCGTAAATTTAAATATTCGAGGTTTCGATTGCGCAGTCTTGATAATGCAATACGGAATGATACCCGTTACTAATATAGCTGAAAATCCGCTAAGTTTCGAAAAGTATACTAATCGTCTTTCGATTGTAGTTCCCATGGGATATGCGTTTTCAGGCGCTCCCGTAATCGTTAAGTCTCTTTCCTTGATAAACTTGAAATCCTCGCCATCATAGTATAATTTGTACATTATAATTTCCCCTCCAATAGTCAAAACTGTTAAATATTCGCTCTTAGAATTCTCGTCGCCTAGCTCGTCGAGCACCACATTCTTGACTTTTGGATCAGGGTAAGTATCATTGATATCAAAAAAGCCCAAGCTTAAATGGCTCGTAAATTTGTTGACTTCATTCAATTGAAAACATTTTTCATTATGAAATCTACTGAAAGCAACAATTCTGTTATCACCTGTAACCAAAATAAAAGTTTTCTGTTTTGGTCCAAAAGACAGAACCTTTGGTAGCGAAGATACGTCGCGTTCACTATGTTTTCTCTTGATACCTTTTGCTCTGTTAATCAAGATATTTAGATCTTGCAGTACAGCGTTCAATAGGTGAGAGTTGGCAATGTAACCAGAGGTTATAATGGTGTCATTCAATATCTTAGGCACGTTGATTATCGTATAAGATTCGTTGTATGTATTAATCGCATAGATCACCACATCACCTGTTGAAAAAAAAACCATCAAGTATTCGTCGTTAAAAGTGCTATGTATAATGTCATCGTTAGCTCGCTTTTTCAACTCATCTTTAAACGATATTATTCTCTTGAATTTCCTGTTAAGAACAAGTATCTGTCTTGGTGTAACCTGAACTATGAACTTACCGTTATTCAATTCGTGCATCCCAATTGTTAATTCGTTATTAACAAAGTCTTTTGCGCTTAACCTTGCATAAGATTTGTTAATTTGAAATATTTCCGATTTAAAATTAGCATCGTCGGAAGTCACCAAATATTCGTTATTTATAGTCCACATGCGATTAATTTGAGAAAAACTTAATGCTGAATGAATAGTTGGTTGAATGCTTGGTGTTATGATATTCAAACTGCTTTGTTTATGAGAGCCCGAGTTGCTGATGAGAGAAATTTCTTTGAAATTTGGATTTGCTAAGCTAGATTTAAATTTATCAGTGGAATAGTAGCCCAATGTAAAGCTTGATACGGGACCATAGTTGTTAAGCTCATCTTGTATCAAGAAAACCACATTACCGCTCTTTATTGCTGAGGAAGTATTGTACTCTTCTTCCTCATATAATTCATCGTCTTCTTCGCCACCAGCTGCTTCTTCATCTTTTACATGTTCTTCCTTGTCTACCATATCATCGGCACCTCCTTCATATCTGTATTCTATCAAAGGACTGTTCCCATTTTTGTTACCTATAAATAGTAAGTTATTATCTAACAACGCAATTTCCCCAGGGTAGCTAATATCTATATTTTGAAAGTTTTCTCGAGAAACATTCTCGACATAAAGCTTTTTAATAGTTTTTCCATCCATTTCAAAGTTGACAAAGTAAAATTCACCACTGCTCAAACACATTAGAACTCTATGATCATTAGGAATAGGCGTCGCTGAACAATTTTCGAGTTTCAAGTTCAAGTCCGACTGGTCATAAAAATTTTTAATAGAAGATGTGATCGACGCCGTATACTGATTCAAGGCAACTTTTCTATTAATACCCCCTCCATCAATATGGACAATCTCGTTGCAACCAAGCAACAAACTACCATTCAATGGAGACGGTAAAGGTATTATTCTATCAATGTCGAAGGGTAAGTTGTCTATCTTTAATACTGTTGTCGATGTTTTGTTATATAAATCCAAAGACAACACTATGTAGTTAACATTATCTCTGACTTTTTGCAAAGTTCCTGCCCACGTAGGAGAATCCAGATAAATTATCGCCAATGTGGGCTTTGAATAGTTGTATAAAAACTGGACGTCAATTATGCTCCCTATTCTTGTGTCCAAGCTTTGTGCATCTACCATAAAGCTTAGTCCAAAGATGTTACCAAGGTCATCTGCTTGATTTTCATTATCTGTTTTTGGGTTTCCATTGGTGGGGCCATTATTTGTTACCTCCTCGTCAACCTCGTCTTCTTCATCTACTAATCTATAAAACGGTAAAAATGTCAACATGCTTTTGAAATGCATGCAGGCACATGCACTGTTGGGATCCACAATGAGGTCTGTAGTGGTCAACCTTTCGAAAGTCGAGTTCTGAATCGCATTCTCGTAATAGTGCAACGATACAGTCGTTATATTATGGAACCGATGGTCCCATTTAATCAAGGTCATCTTCGCTGCTTTTGTGGAAACCAATAGGTAGTCCAAGTGGGGATTCTCGTTAGTTCTTATACTTTTCAAACCCGTAATTTCTCCTTGGAGGTTATATTGTTCTATTAATTTCAATTTATGTTGACTGGTTTTTGTTCTTCTTCTTCTGATTAGCACCACATCGAAGATTTGTAATTGAGTTGCCTTTCCTACGATTAACAGATTCTTAAAGGGCGAGATGAAATGACTTCCTAGACAATGACTGACTCTACTTGGCTCAATAAATTCGCTGTAAGCGCTCATTGTAACCAGCACTTCTAAGTATATAGCTTTCGAGCTTCACTTTCAATAAATCAACTAGTTTGTTTTAATTTGTTTAGCTACTAGAAACTGTTCAAAAAATCTCTTTTAGCTGGTTAGGAGAGGTTTCTTTTTCAAAAAAAAAAAAAAAAAAAAAAATTTTAAAGAGTAGGTCAAGAAGTCTAGTGGTTAAGAAGAAACAACAGCTATATAGTCCGTCATATGTATAGATAAATTGACAGCTATATGACCATCAAATTCTACGAGCTATATTACCACGCAAAGTCTATTTTTGTGAACCAGGCATCTCTTCAAGTACTGTTAGGTTAAAATATTCGCCAATAAAGTAGAACATGCATGCCGTGAGAGGTAATTTCGAGTTTCGAGATGGTGATTGAGGAAAGATGGACAAATTGAAAAAATTCTCAAATTTAAGTAAAACGGTACGACAAATGGTTTCCCGTAGAAATTCTGAACAAGAATTGTTAGCACACTGTGGCCAAATTCCTAACGAGTTATTTGTGTTATGGCTTGTAAAAATTGTATAATTTAGTCGGGGTCTTCTATCAAATATAAAAAAGAAAAAAAAGTTATCTCTCTCGGCCGGGTTAAGAAAACTATGTTGCGTAGATAGCATCATTTACTCGTATTTTTACGTATGCAATATCATACTAGGCATAATATATACACATCACATATTATACAAATACTATATACACATTGGATCCCTTATAAACAGTATTTTCTATAACATCCCCCTAAGGAATATATTTACCTATAGTTCTTTTATTATCATAAGAAAATCACTAAAGATACAAGGAGACCTAGTATTTCTGCAGACTTCATGCTGGCTCCAGCTTCGTATGAAACCGAGTGTGGTGAGGAGACAGCAGCTGTAGATGACGTATGCAAGTATGAAGAAGGCTCGCTTCGCGATTGAGTTATAACATTCCCAGTCATGACGTCGACGGTGGAAAGAGACTCCTCGGTATTCAGCGCAAGTGGCGTCTGTGATGGCGAGTACACTTCTGTGGGTGGTGAAGTAGGAGCCGGAGAATCAGTTGTTGCACCCGATTTATACGAAGGCGAAGGTGCAGAATTAGTTGAAGAAAATTTCTCTGGGGAAGTTGGCGTCTTACTTTTTTGTGGGGAGGAATTAGTCTGAGAAATGCTAGAAGTTGTTAATAAAGATTCCGGAGCAGAACTAACTGGAGACAGTCTAACAGTTGAAACCAGGATTGATCTCGGCACGGTTGAAGAGAAAGACGATGATTTCCCGAGGCGTGAGGTGGGAATAGCCCTTTGTGAGGAAATCTCCGTAGAACTCAGAGCACCCGATTGGGTCAGGATGGACCAATTTGATGACTTATGTGTAAAAGAAGTCGTTAGCTTTGGTACTGAAGAAGAAATGCCACTTTCAGTTTGATTTTCTATTGATGTAGCGGAGATTGTAGTAGGAGCATTTGCACTTGAGCTTACTCTAGAGAAACTGGTGGAAATACTTTTTCTTGGAATTGGGTAAGCCAGTGAAGTATTTCTTGCTGGTTGACTCAAAGAAGAGAAGCCCGTACTTGTGCCTCCCATATTTGTGCTTCCACTTCCACTATTTGTCTTTTCCGTACTTTTGTTTTCCGTGCTTGGGTTCTCTGTACTTGTACTTGAACTAGTTTGGATCACTCGTGCATTAGAACTTCTTGAGAATGAATTCTTAGAAGGCGTTATAGTAGTCTTACTAGAAGATGGCAACACAGTTGTCATCTGAGTTAAAACTCCGTTTACATTTGTGGTGTAGGTCGTCAATTTCAGCACATTTAACGTCCTTTCACAAGTATCACTGCTGCAACTTTCAATAGTAGTATGTACTGTATCATCAGTGGTTGCGGTATAATAGTCGTACCTGGTATGTTTAAGATGTGATGAAGGTGTCCCCGTTGGCACTGATGAGTTACCAAAGTAAAATCTTTTGGGCATCACTGATGTTTCTTTTGTAGCTTCGCTTCCTATTCTTTTGCTTGTTGTTGACGGCACTGCTGAACTGTGAGCAGCCGATAAACACTCCACTAAAGCAGCAATTAAGAACAATATTATTATTTTCATCTCTTATTCCAGTGTCTTTGGCGTGAGACTGCTACTGTTCTTTCAAAAAAATTGATGGTCACTTCAAGCCTTTTTACGATTGTTCTTATACTCTTGCAGCCAAAGTGTTCAACCAGCATTCTATTACTTGACTTTCGATGACAGCTGATCTCAAGTATTCTCTGCCAGCATTTTTTCCTATTTTGCTACATCGCTAATCATTCACCTTCCATTAGAGGTATGCGAACCAGCCTTATTTTATTTTCTACTATGCATCCTTGATTCGTTCGATGGCTGGTTGTTAAAAATGTTCTTTTTCCTGCATAGATAAAAGTGGTCCTTTGTTTGACAGCATGCATCATGTTTAGCGATCTGACAGGCTCCATTGACAAAGGAGAAATATAGTCCGAAGATTGTACGTTGTTCATCCTTTACATAGACCCATCTTTTCGTTGCGTATGGGACATTAATAATTTATGAAATACAGAAATGATAGCTGACCGTGTCTACAATAATCGACGAAAACAATATAACTTTTTAGAATTTGCCAACAATACGACCCCTAAACTATCTACTTGTAGGTTACCTATCTAAAAACACTATGAAGGTGCCTTGGATAAGATCGTATCAAAAGCACCTTCTCAGATTCATATTCGTGGGTCTCTCTCTACGTGGTTTTTTGCTTTTCGTTTTTTTTTATTATTTTTTTTTTTTAACTTTTTTTGCTACTTTTCATCAATTTCTCAAATAATTGAATGAATTTTTTAAATATACAATCAATTACAGAGAATAAACAAAGATAAATAAATATGTTCATTGAAAGATAACAGTAACAAAAATTGTAAATGAGAATATTATATAGTTTCAAAATCCACCAGACAGACTTATACTTCAACAGACTTGGTGGACGATGTTGTCTGATTTCTTTTAGCACCACATAAGCATTGTGGTCAAATATAACTTTTATGTTCACTCTTCTTACAGCTAAGTAAAATGAGAGAATGAGAGAACCTTTGCTGTACCAGCAAGCTTAGCGAGATACGCTTTTAGGTTCTCAGATGAACATTGCAATACTCCTTTGCTCTGTCTATAATGCAACTCACTCGTAAACTTTTTAATATAAACACAGTCTCATTCAAGAGTAAATTAATTTACTATCCGATTTTGAGTTTTCTTTCTATAATGTCATCGGCATATGTTGAGTTTTCACAGCCTTGATTGAATAAGATAATTAGACCTAGGGAAATTCCGACATATTCCTGTATATTGCCTGACAATATATATGGTATAGTCAACGGTATTCTGTGAGCACTAGAATTCTGTTAACGTTTAGAAATACACAATTAGTGGCCATGAACATCTTTCGTCTAGCTGGTGATTTATCACATGTTGCAAGTATAATTATCCTTATATATACGATAGAGACAACTAAATCTATCGATGGTTTGTCGTTGAAAACACAATGTTGCTATGCCTTGGTATTTATCACAAGATATTTGGATCTTTTCACCAGATATGTTTCATTTTATAATACATTAATGAAGATAGCGTTTATATCGACATCGATATATGTTGTTTATTTGATGGCTAAGAAATACCGCAAAGATATACAAGAAGATGAAGACAACTTTCCAGTGCGATACTTAGTTGGTCCAGCGTTTTTACTTTCCCTTATATTTACCCACGGATACAAATTTATGGATATTACGTGGGCATTTTCTTTATGGTTGGAAGCTGTGGCTATCCTTCCTCAGCTTTTTATCTTACAGAAAACGGGCCATGCGAAGTCTATTACTACTGATTACATCTTCACGTTGGGTCTTTATCGGGCACTTTACATTCCTAATTGGATCTACAGATATTTCACAGAAGCTCGCTTTGAGTCTATCTCGTTTTTCAGTGGGGTATTACAAACTCTTTTGTATTCGGATTTCTTTTACGTTTATTACACTAAAGTAATGCAGGGTAAAAGATTCAACTTACCTGTATGAAACAAGCTATACTAGTAGCATTTAAACAAACCCTTCCATGGTTTGCATTCATAGTATCAATCTTTCTTTAAAGGAAAATGCACAGTTCTTATTCCTTCCTTCGTAACAATTAAAATTTCTAAAGAGTCACCGACATAAATATGCCTCTCGGTAGCAGATGAAAAAGCGTCTCTAACTAAATCCAATACTTCATCTAATGAAAGGTACCTAAGCTGTTTTTTCTGATGACCGTTTGTACCTGGTTCGTACTGGTTTTTAAAGTTAACTTGGTTATCCAAAAAAGGCATGATCAAACTTGCCGCAGCGCCACCTGCTCTACATTGTTCTCTCTCGTATGACCCGATCGGATCGTAGGAATATATTGCTCCCTTCCCTTCTTCATCCAAACCTGCAAGGACTGTCGAAACATAGTAAGGAAAAAACCTTTTATTGTAAAGCATATGCTGGATATATCTTGCTGCACTCTTCATACTCATCTTCTTGTATCCATTGTTAAACTTGTACCATTTCAACTGGCTTTTGAAACGCTCTATTAATGCATTTCCGTCTGCTGCAAATCCATTTGCAGTCATAGCGATATTATCTCCTACGTCAAATACCCTTGGCTCGTAACGTGAATTTATAGAATAACCAACCACTTGTCTTGTGTCTCCTGCAAGTACTGCAAAATCTTCCCCTGCTATTCCTAGAACTGTACCTCCATTATCAGCATATGGGCTATATCTATGCTCAATGGGAACGCTTTGTATATCCGAAGAGTGTGATGTAATCGAAGTAGACATTACCTAAAGCTTCTATCTCGAAATCTGGCTACTATTTATCTCTTAATATCCAGTAAATTCATTTTTGATTGCCACTAGTTCTCGGTTTGAAAACGGACTGCATATAATCTCCTTACTTATTTTAACACTAATGTAGCGGTGATTACTTCCAGCTTGAATAGCTTGGTCCTAAAAAGATGACCGTCAGGCAATATATTCTAATTCTATAAGACAATTACTTAGCTAAATATGCTGAGATAAATATGTACATACGAAGATCAATATACGCTGGTTTTTTTGCATATCTTCTCTCGGAAGTCCCATTCGAGCTAAGAAAATCACAGGAAGCCTTTATAGTTACCGAAGCATGGCAAAAGCAAAATGATGCATTTAACTCGGTAATTATTTCTATTTACACAAAGTTTTAAGTTTCAATCCTCAGTTGGAAGATTGTTGAATTCGACTTATGTATGCCCTCGATATCACATTCCAAGATCTCATGTACTTTTCCATACAGAGGCCTAAACATTGATTTTCTTGCGCAGAAAGCCTATCCTGGGGCTGTTGAATACATTTTTCAAAGCAGTTATCCGAAAGCTTTCCAACCAACTCAGTAGCATTTGTCACTGCTAGCTCCTGGCTTATTTGACCTTTAACCTTATCGGCTACTGGAGAAGCTTTAGTATCAGTCTCCTTAGGAGATGATGAAGAATTGGAAAAGAGACCCATTTTTACGAATCTGTGATGTAGCTTTGATCTCAAAGTGGCTCTACTTGAAGTCGCGAGAAAATCTCTTTCTGGCTGAGATTGTAGTTTTATTACCCGCATTTATATCATATAGCGTCTTCTACTGAGTGCTTCACCGCTAATATCATGAAAAGATGTTGTTATATAGATAGCAAGAGCACCATGATACCGATTCATAAAAATTAGGTTTCAGGCTCTTCAACAGAGGCTCATCATTTTATGGACTTAAAAAACTCTAATGTATTCTTTGTACATTCTGATAAAATTGACACCAATATCAAACAGTACTTAGACGTCATAGAGAATGACAGTGGAGTGACTGTGGTATTACGCTAAATGGGCTTTGTACACGCAGTGTATTTGGAATCTAGTGTAGTCATTTATCTTAACTAAGGTCAGCTTTTATACTTGGATGTTTCTGTGTTTGATTCTTTTTATGCTCGTTTCTTTTTATACACGATTCCTTCTATTCTCGTGCCTTCGTTGTCTAAAAAGACTAAAGGAGTTTAAAGCTAAAAAAGAATACTTATTTTTATACACCTATAAAGCTAGTTTCGCATTTGAGTGTTGCTGACGAATATTCATTTATCATAGTAGAACTTCAATTGTTCTCATTTTTGTGTATTTGCGAGGACTGTTCCACTTAGTCAGGGCGAGATAAGAATACTTCCTAGCGAAATGCAAGGGCAAAAGGACTTACAAAGCAAGAAAGCGGATGATGTCCATTTGTTTGTTTTGGTGCATGGGCTTTGGGGAGAACCGAATCATATGCTGACCATTGAGAAGGCAATAAAAGATGTAATTGGTGAAAGTTCAAATGAAAGAATAGAGACACTAAAAATATCATCGTTTAGGTTCTGGAAAACGCTTGACGGATTGAAAATCAATGCAGATCGAGTTATAGAGGATATATTCGATAGAATTAACCAATGTAAGACAATACATGGGTGCAAAGTGCTGAAAATTAGTATAGTGGGTTATTCTTTGGGCGGATTGATCTCTAGGTATGCCATAGGCGAGCTATACGAAATAGGCTTCTTTGAGAAGATAGAGCCGTTTGCTTTCACGACATTTGCTACTCCACATTTAGGTGTGAGATATTTTAACAACAATTTCTTCTACAACACAATGAACAAGATTTGTCCTTTTATCATCGGTAAAACAGGGCTTGAATTGTTTGTCATTGACAAAGAAAAAATTTTAGTTAAAATGGCCGACTCAAGTTCAAAGTATTACAAAGGCTTAAGCAAGTTTCTGACGGTTATACTTCTAGCTAATATCAAAAATGACAGGACGGTTCCCTTTTATTCTTCGTTCATTACCGAGTATTCACCCTTTAATAGTATGGCTTCTATCAAGGTTAAGTTTTTTCCTAATTTGTTTCACACCTTTATTGGAGATATAAAGGCCAAACCAAGGTTTGTTGATTTGAGTAAGACCGAATTCAAAACGCCACTTGATGAAAGTGAGATTGACGAACATAAACACGAGAACACAGATATGTGGGGAAAGGTTCTTGGCTATCCTGTATTTGTAATAGTACTTTTCTTGGTTTTGCCAATGTGGATCCCTTTTGTTACAGCGGCTTGTGTGACTGCTGCGATTTTTAGTTGGGTGAAACTTCCCTATATAGGAGAGAAAGACCACAATAATCAGTGGAGAAAGATATGCATAGATACCCCTAAAAAAGGAAAAGATGATAAGAAAGATTTGTCCAATCTTCACGATATTAGAGAGAGTAATAAAAGGAGGATTGGTTCATCACTTTTAAGTGGTTCGATATTCGGTCAGAATTCATTCGAAGGTATTATGTACGCAGAAGAGAAGCTAACTGGAAAGCCATCTAGGTTTGAAGTTCTACAAGAGAACGACAAGCTGAATTCAGAACTAAAACAGACTTGGGAAGACGGAAGTAAGGAAGAAAAAGGGAATAAACAAGTTTTCAATACTAGTAAAGAGCCTCTGATTACAACTAGGATGCATTCAGGCGAGGAATTCATTGAATCGAGCTTGATTCCCTTGACAGAGATGTCCGAAAAAGATTTTCCATTATTTAAGGAACAAAGTAAATTACCTTTAGAGGAAGCTGGGAAATTCATGGCTACTTCACTAAAGACGCTTCATTGGATTAGAATTCCCATATTTTTGAATGTCTGGAATGCACACGATGGTATTGTTTGTCGCCGTGGACCACGTAGCAATCCAGAGGGTACTTCTTCAATTTATTTATGGGCCATTATTTTGAAACACAAATTAGTTGGTGCTTTTCAAGGTTAGAGTTTATTTTACAGGTTATACATTTTACAGGTTATATAGTGAACAGAGAAATATGTGGAGCTTTAAGTATTCGTGGTTTATAGTAAATTTATAGAACTGCGCCGCTTGAGAGATGGGTGGATGAAGATGATCAGTATTATTTGTAGAAATAGAACAAGGTTGTTTTCGAGTAGCTCGAGTTGGATCAAATTTCCCTTTTGTCGTGACATAACGTCGAGAACTTTCTCAGTATCTGGAAATTATTATAATAAGTCTAGCTTTCGAAGAGACCGAACTAACCAAGCTATTTTTAAAGGAAGCTTATTTATAGGCGTTTCAGGAATTGGTTTGTCTACTTTTTTATTTCTGCGTACAATAAAAAATGAAGTTTACCCCACTGATATATCGGTTAAAGAATTAGATCCAGCTGCCAACTCAGAAACTTATGAAATTGGTCTTTATTATGCCTCTCAAGAAGAAATGCAGCGACAGTATAAAGAAATGAAAGACGCAAAAATAAATTCCAAGAGCAGGTTAACCAGCATTTTTTATAGAATAAAATTTGCTGTCGAGACATTCATTATAGAACCACTCACAACACTCGCAAGGTTCTTGGAACTTTCTTGCATATTTGCTCCAGTTTTATTAAGTTATCCCATAAATTTTTTTGGTAAAAGAAGCAGAAGACTGGGTGATAGTGCAAGAAGCGGAGCTAGGCTTTGGTGTAAGTATCTCAGATGGTCAGCAGAGATGGCTGGTCCTTCATTTATTAAATTGGGACAATGGGCAGCTTCGAGAACCGATATATTTTCAAAAGAGTTATGTGATGAGTTGAGCAACCTACATTCAAGTTCGAAACCACATTCATTTGATCAAACAAAAAGGATCATTGGAGAAAGTTTCAATAACATTCCGTTCGAAGAAATTTTTGATGAATTTAATGAAAAGCCAGTTGGGGTTGGAGCTATAGCACAGGTATATACCGCTAAGTTATCACAAAAAGCTTTGGATTTGTCTGAGGAACGAATTGAGCAAGAGAAAAATAGAAAGGACAGCTTTTACAAGAATTTATTTGTAACACAACACATGAGTAATATAACTTCCAATACGTACGTGGCTATAAAAGTATTGCACCCAAATGTTGAGGTTAAAATTAATAGAGACCTAAAAGTAATGAATTTTTTTGCCCAATGCATCAATTTTCTCCCCACAATGGAGTGGCTATCTTTACCCGACGAGCTTGAACAGTTCTCTATATTGATGCGGTTACAATTAGACTTAAGGATTGAAGGATTAAACTTGGCGAGGTTTTCGAAGAATTTCAGAAATAGACTAGACATCCATTTTCCTAAGGCTTATTTGAATTTTACTACGAGATATGTGTTGGTAGAAGAATACATGTATGGAATACCTTTGAGTGAGATATTATCTCTTAGTAATAATTATGGTAAAAATTTGTCAAAAGAAATCAGTAATAAAGGACTAGACGCTTTTTTACAAATGCTCATCCTTGACAACTTCGTGCATGCAGATTTACACCCAGGAAATATGATGGTTCGATTTTATAAAAATGAATTTTTTAAAGATACAGAAGAGTATAAAATAGTCAAGTCTAGTAATGACGCCGAAACGAACCGCATTACCGAGGAATTACTAAGCTTAAGTGGCGATCAGAAGAAGTGGTGCCAGAGATTAGGTGAACTTTACCAACAAGGATACCATGCTGAGATTTGTTTTCTTGACGTCGGTCTAGTTACTGAACTAAAACACAACGATAGGGTAAATTTCATAGAATTATTCCGTGCCCTCTCTACTTTTGATGGATATAAAGCGGGAGAACTAATGGTGGAGAGGTCAAGAACGCCCGAGACAGTAGTTAATAAAGAAATATTTGCCTTGAAAGTAGAAAGATTAGTCAATAAAATCAAAGATCGGACGTTTGCTTTGGGCAACATAAGTATCGGTGATTTGTTAGATCAAGTTTTGGGCATGGTTCGCCAACATCACGTGAGAATGGAAGGTGATTTTGTAACTGTGGTTGTCGCCATTCTATTGTTAGAAGGTATTGGCAGGCAGCTAGATCCAAATTTAGATTTGTTCGCAAGGTTCGTATATGCTTTAATTTTTGATTTTCCAACAGAAGGCCTACTCAAATAATCATGCGCGAAACTCCTTCTGCATTTCTTGGATCAATTCCATACTAACTACATTAGCTCTTTGCCTGTATTGAGGAAATTGAGTATACTGAGAGAAGGATTGGAGCTCTTGCAAAGTGAAAATTCTCTAAGCATGTTAAAAGTGTGGCTCGCATTAGAAGTAAGAGAATTTATACATGCCTCTGTGCAAGATGTAAGTATCATATATACCCTGAAATTTTTCTTCCGGAATTTTTACTAACATCCAAACAGATTCACCATTTGGTTAAAGTCGATGGTCTTAGTCCTAATTATTAGAATAGAAATCTTTAGACGGTAGTTTGACTTTTTTCTTTTTTTCGATTTTGTACTTTCTTCGAAGAGTAGTGTATCTACAAATTTACCGGTAATTCGGTGGGGATAAACTTATTTTCTTAACTGATTTTCAGGCACGAAGCCATGACAATTTGAATCTCTGGTGCTTGACATAATAAAAGAAAAAGAAGTGAGGATACTAGTTAAAAAGGTCTCGTTATGTCATCAGGGCTGGACATAGATGTACGAAACATCTATTATGAAAAAATTTTTGAAGGAGAGAAAAACCTAGACGGCTCGAGTAGCGAAGGAAGGATGATGCATCTCGACGAAAACTTTAAGAAGGAACACACAACGTGGTGGACGCACGGATTTGATATGCCTTTGACATTGTTTAAATCTCGTATAGAACCCAAGCCCAAAGTTGATATGTTATTTGGAAGACACTCTGATTATTCGTTATACGTTACTGACATTTCCTTAGATAAAGCAGATCATTCATCTTGTGAGCGCGGAAAGGCTTTTCATAAAAATCAAGCTCAAGATAAATCCTCAGAAGGCCAAGGAGGTTTATTAACAGGAAGTTTTTTTTTACCGACGATGAATATTGCGAATCGGATTGTGGGCGAAACAGAACCATATCCATTGGAGCACACTTATTTTCAATTATGTTTTCACTCGTGTGTCCCTATTGATGGTTTTAAGTATACGTTTGGTGGTGTATGTACAGGAAAGGGGAATGACTTCTCTCATTTAGGACTTCCACTGAACGTCGACCCACAAAGGGTGTCAGTGTATTTCCCATGTGAGCTTCCGCCCTTTGTTCAAAAGGACGTGCTCGTCAACCCTTACTTCGAAGGTAATCAACTAATGTTTATTTTGAATTCTTTGGGGACTACTGTGTCCATTGTAAAGCCTAAGAAAATGAGCAAGCCATATCGTTTATTACAAGCATCAAGCTGCAAGATATCAACAACGCATGTCCTTATTTATGGGGGTTATGAATTGTGTGTAAAATCTGTGCAATATATTGGGGAAATTGATAGATGGGTAATAGAAAAGGATTTAATAATGAACAGGGACGTTTATCTATTTGACTCGAGGAAATTAAAATTCAGTCAAATGCGAATAAATTTGTCATCGGAATCTGTCCAGCTAGGATGCATAGGTGGTTGTATACTGTCAGACTACAGTGATGTAAACAACTTTTCAGTTGAGCAAGCGGATGACTCCTCTCTGAACCTTGTGTTTGGACAAGATGAAACACCTATGTCGGACAATGTAAGCTTATACAAGAGGTTCCTCAACCAAGTGTCTAAAGAAAATGAAGTAGCTAGCAACACTCAGACAGAACGAGAATCGCATAGTGCTTCCACTACGACAGAATCCACGTCGCGCAATATGTCACTGGGAAAAGATGTATCTGAACAATCATCTTCGACCTTAGCGAAATTAGGCATTCCAAGCTCTATGCCTATAGCTCATGTGAAAAATTATAGTAACTTGAGCCCCAGTATTCCTTTTGGGAGAATTTTTGGGAGGAATAATCAGAGGCGATCGAATAACCTAAACAAGAGCACAAATTCTAACTCAAGTACCGCTCAAGGTTATAATACTTCCGGAGAATCAAAATCTATGTCAAGCAGCAGGCCTGTGTCCTCAAGTTTAGGAGCCAGAAGCGGATTAAATGGTTCAAGTATTCACCCACCGCAATCTCCTTCCGATAGTCTGGCAAGTCAAAATAGTTATATCAAATCTAATAGCGGCCAAAAAAGTGGCTTAATTTCAGAGGATCGTAAGGTGTCTGGCCAGGAAAGTTACTTTGAAAACACTGAAAATTTGTCTCGGGAAAATTATTTCGAACGAGGAACCAAAGTCTTCGACGGAAAAAAAATACAGCATCAAGCGGAACTTAGAAATAATAGGGTCCAAGGTGATAGCGACGGATCTACTACTATCACAGTTTTTGTTTTTGGGGGGTTCATATGTCGCGAATATGAAAAATACAAGAGATTCATTGCATCCAGTGACTTAATAGAGATTAAAATCAGTTATGAAAATGCTCCTTATTCTGCAAAATTTAGAGAAATTGCTGACGTCAGATTTATAGGTTCTGATGAAACAATTATGAAGGGAGAATCCTTTAGTCCTATGTGGCCTACAGCAAGAGGATTTTGTGCGCTGGCGCTCATTGACAATACTACAAATGAAAATTGCCTTTGGAATGTTGCCTCGCCTTCTGATAGCGAATACAATAGTGATACTGATAAGGTTCACTCTTATTTGTCTTCTACATCATCGGCGTCAAGTGCCTCTTCCCAACGAAAGGTTAGGAATTATTTGGGGTCACAAAATTATAATTCACTGTCATTACGAGGGAAGGCTATGATGGTACACGGTGGTTGCAATGAGAAATATGAAACTTTTAGCGACCTTTACTTGTTCTTTTTTGATACTGGGAGGTGGCAATTGCTATCCACTTACATTTATGACTTCGGCAACGCCGAAAATACAAGCGTCGCTGATGAAGACCCTCAAAACGGAGAACAAAGTGTGTCCTACGGCCCTGGTCTTTTAGACGCCGAATTGCGTTGTTGTCATCACCAGGCAATATATTTCAAAAATGATGATCGTGACTATATTATATTTTTGCCTGGTTTTAGTAATGAGTTCCTTAAACATTTTGACAAGGAACCATATACTAGTGACAAATGTGATGTGTCGGAGTTTATCGATTACGACCTTGGAAAGACAAGTGGTTCCCTGCAAAGAATACCTGTACTCCAAGTTCAAACTCAAACCTGGAAGTTCTTAAAATACAGTGCGAGTACTAAGTGCGCCTCTACTATTAAAAATTTCATGGACAGAGAAGCAGAAACAAAGCTCTTTGCATCTGCTGGAGCAATCAATTTATATGGAAAGCGTATTACTTTTTGCCACGGCATTATCAGCTATCTTCCGAAAAACAAAACCAAGACAGAGAATGGTTTCCCAAAGTCAAAATATATTTTACTGGGTGCTGTTAGTCAAATCATATTTCCATGCCTCTGATATATAGGAACTGAGAAATTGTGCTTTGATTTTGTAACTCATCTCATTATGTAATCAGTCAGTATGAAAATTGTCGAGCGTAGGTTTCAAGGCAATTGGAACTTTTGGACGTTTTAATTTATACAGTGAAAGTTAAAGATGTTGGGATTTGGCAGCAGTACTCCTCAAGTGTCTTCGCAGCAAAAGTTGCAAGCAGCTGAAACTGAGTTGGATATGGTGACAGGTATGTTCAACCAGTTAGTCGAACAATGTCATTCGAAATGCATTGATAGGTCATACGGAAATTCAGACTTGAACAAACAAGAGTCTCTTTGTTTGGATAGGTGTGTTGCTAAGTTTTTCGATACAAATGTCCAAGTGGGAGAACATATGCAAAGGATTGGACAATCCGGACAGCTTATGGGAAGGAAGTAAAATTAATAAATATATTAAAAATATCATGCTGAGCTACGTCGGAACGTATCTCCTTATATACAGAGAAATATACACTTTATAGTGAACAATACAGCATGTATTTATATTTTGGTATAGCAGTCCATTCTTTAGTATATAATGTAGTATCCTTTTTTTTTTTTTTTTTTTTTTTTTTTTTTTTTTTTTTTTTGCTTTTATTAGTATAAGTCAAAAACTTTCATAAGTCTTAGTTTGATACCTTCCCAGCTATTAATCTTAGGTCGTACATCAAGGTATAAACTGGGGCTTTTTGAGTTTCCGCTGTAAAAATCTATAACATATTCTATTCGCGTCCCACATCTATCAACGACCCAGTCATGACGATCGAAAGGCTTCTGATAACCTAATATATTAGAATTGAACCATGCTCTTGGGGTTAAACGTTGTATTCCCTTAAAGCTAGTAAGCTTGACGCCTCCGCATTTAAGGGTCTGTTCTTTATATGCTTTTTCCCAATTTAAAATGTTGGACCAGGCCATTTCGTTTACAGTATTATGTATGGGAACAACAGTCTTCATGTCTATAGCACTCGGATTCCAGTTTTTACGCCTCATTGCTTCGAAAAACTGTTTCTCCGAAGGGTATACCCAGTTTTTATTTTCCTGACTTCTTGGAATTGAACTTATCTGACGTTCCGTAGGAAGGTCAATATTGGAATACGTGGACAAACCTTGCTTCTCTTCTAGGACTTGTGAACTACAGCTTCTGGAGCTGTCCACTTCCGCCGCATCTGGCTCACTCTTGGTCGTAGACATAACCGAAACTTTGTCAAGCCAATTTTTCCTATCATTGTGGTTGACGGGGCAAGCACTTCGTTGCTCTTGATTGGGTATGCTTTTCATGCTCTCAAGCCAGGATCCCCTCGAAGAATGGTCTACAGGACAATTCAGCCGTTCCTCTTTCAGCATTTAGATATGTACAACTTGACTTAGAGATGAGATAATAACTTAATCAATTTTCTAGTTTTGATCGCTCGTGCACATTTTTTTTTACACTACTTGACAGGCATCCTATTTATAAACGAAAAAAAAAAAGAGTTAAGCACAGCAAGAACAGTGTTCAAGTGAATAGCAATTCAGTAAATTTTTTTCTTTTCATCCAAAGAGTATTCACCGGCTCCTGCATTAACAATGATTAGCAACCCCCCAACAATTGAAAGAGTTTGGAAAAATTCGTATTTGAGAAAATCACGATCTGGAGAATGAGACCCGTACTTCCAGAACTGGTTGGAAAAAATATTGTAAGTAAAGAGCATCACCGTTAACACGGAGGCTGCGAATTTGGCCTTGTATCCAACAACGATAGCGAAGCAACCTGCAAGCGAAAAGATTATAAGCAATACTTGTAAGAAAGACCAATTAATAGAGAAAGCAAATCCAAGGAAAAGCAAAATCAATAGTATCCTTCCGGCCAATAAAAAATACTTCTTATTATCCGTATTGTTGAGCATAGGCAACCCTGGCATCGAGAGCGATCTCTTGTCGCGTACCAATGCATCAGAGAATGCAAGAATAAGTCCTCCAACAACCGACAAGTTTCTCAACAAAAATTGTCCGTCAAAGATAAGACCATACACAATGCCTTGCATAACAACAACCGCTACTAATGCCCCTGTCGACAGCTCTGGCTTTTTCCGCAAGGTCAACATGCTTGCTGCCGAAATCATGACAATGACGTTGCTGATCAAAAAAAGTACCGTAAACCAACGCCAGTTATGCCTGTAATTGTGCAAATAGTACACCTGCTCTGACCATTGGGTCATAATTCGTAATGCGTCCTCATAAAACGTAGCTACGATAAATCCTCTACCTATCGCTGGCACATAAGGTTTTAATGGCGACAAATAGTTATCCACTAATCCCTCAACATTTTTGGAAATATTTTCGAAATGATCCTGCAAACTTTGTGACTTATTCACTGGGCCTATTTTTGTATTGGGTGCTATCCCTCCAACTGGTGGGGTACCAAATTGAGGCTGTTGTGGTCCTCTATATGCCATTTTTTTATGCGATCTCCTGCTCTCCCGAAGACTTGTCGATTCCAAGCTAATTGCTTTATCTATTTTTCTCACTTCTTCTTACCACAAAGGCTAGAATCAATCTTTCCGATCTAATTTGAATACATGTTTTTTTTTTTAAAGTGTGTCCCGTCTGACGATCATTCCTTTAGTGTATTTACCAATTGTTAAATTTTCTCCGTCTATCTTTAGTCTTTTTTTTTTTTTTTTTTTCTGTTTTCTTTTAGCGGCTCTTATAACACCTTAAGGCTTAGACAGGAACCTGTCAGGAATGAGCTTTGTAGCTGATATGAGGTCCTCCTCCGTAACTGGTAAAAAGTATTGTATTAGATGCATGTAGTAAGATGTAGTTGCAGGGGAGGAGTGATTAGCAGATATAGGCTTTTTACGCACCACGAAGAGATTTGTTCTCTTCATGACTATATATGGTTTTGCTTAATGAAAACAAAGGCCCAGGAAATTTTAAGACAGCAAGTTATTTATTCACGCAAAACTTTTTACTTCAAGGATGACGCGGTGGCTCAATGGTAGAGCTTTCGACTCCAGATCGAAGGGTTGCAGGTTCAATTCCTGTCCGTGTCAATTCCTTCTCTCTTTTTTTTTTTTTTCTTCCGCAAAGACCATGAGGGAATGAAGGTTACATCGCAAGAAGACTTAATTTATGGGTAGAGAAATTTCTTGTTACGTAGCCTTTTTTTAAGAAAGTGGCGGGAATGCACAAAAACCATTGCACTCCATGACAGAAAAGAGAACTTAATTTGTGGAGTAAAAATTTCGTAGGAAAGTATTTATTTCTACAAAAACCTGCTTAAAAGCAAGGAAGCACTGACACACCGGAGACGGAAGTCAAAAATTAATTTTTAAAATGAGGATTCCTTCTTTACATTGTTCCTTTCTTTCCCAAAGTCTACTTAACTTACCAAAGAAAAGTACTCAAGGTATAAAAAATAGCTTGGAGGTTTTCTAGAGTACTAAGACAGATCCTCACTCTTCTTGAGTGTGTTGCATTTTTATATCTTGAAATATCTGCTATTTCTCTTTTCTTGAAATTATGCTACACCAAGATCTAGCTTTGAATACTGCATGCTAATGTTGGCTCTATATTATAAAGAAACAACGACTTCCCTAAAGAATTCATAGTACCTATTTTGTTACCATTCACAGATAGTTATCTATTTCTGTTTCGCAGACCTGATGCTACCATGTCTTCTTACCTCGTGATCCATAATTTCTCTTATACGATGAGCCCCAGCCAAACTGATTGCCAATACTGGTTCTAGTAAGTCCAAAGGCATCTTATCTTCAAGTAATAGTAACGCTAATTTTTCGCTTTTACCGATGACTCCTATAGAAAGGGAAGAAACAGCCTTTTCTTCCAACGAGCTTAAATCAAGTAAAGGACTCGTGTTGTATAATCCGGCAGTAACGCCTGATACGTAGTCGTACATGGCGACACCAGCATCTACCAAAGCCAACGTAACGGCATTCGTCATGCTTGCAAGAAGGCCACCATCTTGAGCTAATACATGCAAGTTAACCTGAATCAATGTTCGTGGATATAATTTACAGATGACACTTTGCTCAAAGGTTCTTTCTAGGATTGCTCTGAGTTCGATTATTCTTTTTTCATTTTTTTGTCTTTTTCTTCGTTCAGTAGTAGAAAAACTCGCTATTGAAATGTTGACCTCCAAAGATGCTTGAGACTGATTAGATTGTGCTCTTTGACTGGGCTCCATCGGACCCTGCACCATACAAACAATTTTACTATTTCCTTGCTCGATATAGGATGACCCATCGCATGATACTGGATGAGTATTTATGCGGCAATCAAAGCGTCGCAATTCATTCCACCTTCTTCCATCTAGCCTCAATCCTTCTGGTGAGTATATTTCCATTTAGTAACGTGTGGTGACCTATTTTCAAGTGTCTCGTAAGGTTTTTTGAAGTTTTCGATGCAATCTGAAGAACTACGAAATGGAGGAAAAAAAAAAAAAAAATTTTTTTATAAACGTAGCTGCAAGTTTCTCGTATACGAGGCCTATACTTCAATGAAAACTTTCTTGGTTTCTTATAAAGACATTCATAGTTATACAATTACTCAAAAAGAAAAAGCAAGATGCAAAAAAAAGATAATTGTCAAAGGTGCTGACACCTAGAAATTCCAATTGATAAGCAAAGTACAACCATAATGCTTGGGAGAATACCCATAAAAATAGTATTCCGGTACCTTTGAAAAGGTGCTCTTTCTTGATTAGCCTTGAATGCAGTAATAATGCAGGCAAAAATATTAGGAACCAGATGAAATATTGCGATGTTATGACTTTGTTAAAAGTGACAAATGCAAAAGTCTGTAAAAATAGACAGGAAAGTAAATCATCCTGTGAATACTTGAGTGGTAACGCAAAAGAAGAAATAACAAATTGTGGAAAAAAAGCAATCTTTTCCATCGGAAAATCTAAGGTCCACCCAAGTAAATGTGACTTAATAAATGGTAAAGCAGATCGGTAGTACAAAACAGCATTGTATACAGAAAAATTATGCCTATGATCCAATCTTCCTAAGTGGTAGAAATAAGCGTTCTCAAGAAACTCATAACCATAAACTGAGTACATGGAAGCATTCAATAGCAAAACGGTGATACATGCAGATAATAAAAACTTCAGATTTGTCCCGTTTACCCATCTTGCTATCGGCAAATTAATAAAGGGTTTAGATGAGTTAGCCAAATACAAAGCAATACTTGGTAAATAGATAATAGGATAGATTTTAAAATGAATTGCTAAGCCCATCCATATTCCACTGGAAACGATTTTCTGCTTTACTAATAGTAAGTAGAGTGAGAGCATAACTGTAACAGTTAGGATGCTTTCCGATGATCCACGGGTGCTTATAGTTATTACCATTGGGTTTAGTAACCAAAGTGATGACAAAATATTGATTTTGGTGTCACTCAATGGCTTCTTCTGTGTCCCCACATATCTTAAAAGTTTCATTATGAATATTCCCGTTACTAAGTCACATATCATAAATAAGACCTTCCCGTAGCTAGAAAAATAGTTCCAATTATTTGGTAAGAGAAACCAAGCGAGAAGAGGGGTATACCTGTAAGTCTCCCTTAGGTACGGTGACTGACCATTATATACATAACAGGCCGCGTCTGAGAACACAACATAGTCAATATCTGTATATTTTACCTTCGAATAACAGTCCTGACATAATCCAAAAATTAAAAACCCAATCCTTAGTAAGCATGCAAATATGAACAAGCTTGTTGAGTTTAGGATTTTCATGTTATCGTACTTAAAATGTGCCTCTGATTGATCGGCAATCTTATGTAAATGCGAATCGATTTGATTTTTTTCATTTTAATAAATCTACACTTTTGGTTTCAAGTCTTACAGCTGCAAAAGCTATGTCAACTCCAGAGCAAGTTGAAACTTACAAAGAATTTTTAAATTTTGACTGGGATTCGTTTGATGAATTTCAGTCGGGTTTGAACGAAATTCTTGATAGTTACTTAAACAACTTAAAAGAGCAAGACCCCACAGTAACTTCGATACCGGAAGGCCAAAAAGAACAACTAGTACGACAGGCAAAGAGCTTTTTCTACTGCACGAAAACGGGTAATATATTGAGTTTGGAGGATTTTGATACTTGGAGATCAGAGGAGGATTCCAAGTATGACACCAGAAACAGGGTGAAGGACCAAAATGCATTCGAAGGGGTGGAAGAGCTTCAAATAGACCACGATTTTCCTCACGATGAGGAGGAGCAACCAAGGTTATCATATCAAGAGCTAGTAGATCGCATCACCACAGGGAAGCCTATTCCAGGCATAAAACAAATTCCAGATGTCACCCTTCCGGACCGTAGTTCAGTGTCCACTGCTGCACAAAGACCAAAGCCATGGGAACTACACAAACAAAAGTTAGGTCAAGATGAGGAGATTTTTGACAAGGAATAACAGCTGAACACTATATTGTTGTCTAGTTGAACGATATATGCTTATGCGACACCATCACTACGCTTCCCCTTTGAGTTCTCGCTGTTGTTTTATCATCTTAAATAATTAGCTTAAAACTTGTTGCCTGTAAGTTTTTGGAATAAGAACTCATTTGATCAATCCTATCATCCTTGTGGGTCTATAAGTTTGAACTAAAGTATTCGAAAGCATTTTTACAAAATGCCGTGATCAAATTTTTATGTGATGATGCCTGACACAACTCATGCTTTGGCGTGCTCTGGGTATTTTGCATTAAGGAAGAGGTTATAGCTTTGAAAAGTTGAAAATGAGGTTTCATCTTAAAGTTCTCGGTTTTAGAGAAATTTACTAACCGAGACTCAGATTTTATGACACAGTAAAAGTATATAGTTAGCCGAAATCGGTTTTTAAAGTAATAGTAATTAAAGCCAAAGTTACGTAGGACTATGTCTCTGCAATAGAGTGAGTCGTTCAATGACGATGATGTCGTGTGTATGTCGTGTGTATGTCGTATGTATGATTGCCTTAAATAAGAATACAGTCTTTAATGTGGATATAGGCTCCTAGTTGTTTGATTTATATCAAGTTCTGGTATTTTAGTTCAAGATATGAGCCAGCTGCCTGCATCAGTCAAAAAGGAGTTTCCGGAAAATGGATTACTTTCAGCAAATGCTGTAAACGGTAATGATTATAAAGCAGATGATGGTTGGCAAGACATTCCTTTGAAATGTTGTACGAAGGAAGACATGAAGGGGATCCGTTATCATATAATGAAACTCCAATCAAAACATAATGTGAATATTAATGACGATTTTACAAAGCCTGTTAGGTTGCATAGGAAAGACCCTAGGAATATCCAGTTTCACTTATCAAGGAAGGAGATTGATGAACGGAAGAAGGAGGAGAGCAAGTCAGAAGCAGAGAATGAGAATCAGTTGAGGAGATCAATAGATGCTGCCAAAAAGGCAGCTATAGAAAGAGGTGAAGATCCTAATGAAGTGGTTGATGAATTGGAACCGGATATGTCTCGGGTAGCACCTGATGGCGGAGCAAGGAAGTCAAAGCGTAGTTTGTTTAAAAGAAAAACTAGACCAGTCAATTTAGCTAATGATGAAAAGCAAAAGTTTAGATACGAAGAATACTATCCTTGGGTTCTTGAAGACTACGAAGGCCAGAATGTTTTCGTTGGAAACTACGAGGCCGGTGCATCTGATACACTGTACGTGCTCTTTGTGTTTGATAAGGATGGGTTTAAGATGGTTCCAGCAGAGAAAATCTATAAGTTCACTCAAAGGAATAAATATGCTACTCTTACTTTGGAAGAAGCGGAAGCAAAAATGGAGAAGAATGCTGCAGTTCCAAGATGGCTTATGAAGCATATGGAAGAAAATGCTAACCAAGCTGGAGCTACCCCTGACCAAAGGTTCAGAAATTTAGGTCAGAGTAGTGGCAGCACTTTACTGCTGTCGTCCAACGAAAGAAATAGAAGATTACGTACTGTACTGGGCAATGTGGCAACAAATGAAATGGATTCTGATCATGACGATATTGATTTTGATGAGGAATTTGCAGACGATGAGGAAGCACCTATTATGGATTTCGATGAGGAAGAGAATAAGATATCTGAAAGAAAGATGAAGAAGGAAATGTTGAAGGCAGCTCATTTTGATGGTAAAGAAGAGGCCGACGATGACGATGGTTTGGATGATTTGTTCGAAACAGAGAAATCAAGAAAAGTTGATAAAGAAGGAAAGAAATTGAGGAAAGTATTGCATAAGACTGAGGGTAATGTATATGAAAGCGAAGACGAGGAAAACGAGAACCCTTACGTATCACAGTCTGACTTGGAAAACGATGAAGATAATGATGAGGAAATCCAGGTGAAGAAGGAGAAGGAGGAATCACTCTTAGAAAGTGGTCAAGTTGAAAATAACTCAGGTGAAGTTGCTGCTCATAATATTGGCGATGGTATTATTAAAGTCAAGGCATCTTCTCTGGTGTTGCGAGAGTTCCCTGTTGGTGAGTGGAATCCACATGCTAAGAGAGCTTTGGATCATAGAAAGGAAGATGCTAACATTCAAAGGCCTACAGAAGTGACAAGGAGAAGTGCATCACCAATTAGTGATGTTAGTAATGTCGATCTCAATGATGGCGGGCCAGATAATTTACTCGTAACTACGAACGAGGTAATTAATATTGTGAGTAATAATCCTTTAACTACGAAAGAGTTATTACTTCGCTTGAGAGCTAGGGTTAATTCGCATCCTGAGAACAAGCAAAGAATCATATCAATTGTTAAACAAAATTTGAAATTGGCTAACGGTAAATTGGTGCTCAAAGAGTAAGAGTAGATATTAATATATAGGTGCAAAATTTTTTTGTATATAAGTTTTTATTCATTATAGATATCCAAAATAAGCTATTTCTGAAACAATACAACTACACCACTTCAACTATTTGATCTTCGTTGTCGGAAGATATGTCTTTCGTGTCGTCGTTCTGGTGATCTTCACGAGAATCCTCTTTTATTTCAGTAATTTCTGGATCCTCATCTCTCATTAACATTTGCACAATTCTATCGCATAAAGCCTGAACATCCTCATCGTCAACTGCCTTATGTAATTCTCTAATTATAGGGTATACGGACTTTTGTCTCAAATATTCTCTCACTTCTCTCGTGGAACACAAAAGAAGAATCGATTCCAAATGAGTGCAAATTATCCCACTCACGGGCTCTCTCTTTTTATCGTTAGGTAATAACTGAAGTTCTTCAGGCAATTTGAACATTTCGTCCTCGTCTAGCTCTTCAGGTCCAGCAATTGGTAGCAACAAATAAGGTAATAAATTAATGGAATTTTCATCAAGCAAATCCATATGGGCCTTTGTATCAAATAAAGAATTTTTCAAAGTAGAAGCAACCCCTTCTCTTCTGATTTTTGAGTTATATTTTTCGGTGAATACCAAAATTTTAGATAAAGGTATCACATTATCATAAGCCTGCTCAGTAACAAAATATGTTCGACCCTGAATAAGTCTAGATATGTCAGCAAAGAAATACGACAAATAGTCGTATTCGGCATACTTATTAAGAGTCCTATCATGGCCCTTAACGAAGCAGTCCATTAAACAATCCATTGCATGTGTTGATTTGAATACTTTTTCATTTTCCGCATCATGCTCTACTTTAAGTCCAAATACGTCAATAATGGAATCGCTCTTTGCTAGGTTAGTTAACAATATAGTCATTAGATCTGCATTAGGATTTCCAACCTTGCATATGGTACTAACGATATTTTGTAAAAAAGGTTTATCTTCAACAATTAAGTTCCTCACTTTCAAGTCTTCGCACAAATTGACCAATATAGTCGCTGCTTGATTCACCATGAGGTCATTTTTCCCGCTAGCTATTTTTTTCAAATCTTTTATGGCTTCGAAATTCCCGTAGAAAAATGCCTCCCTAGAAGGTCCTTGTGAGTATCCAACCAAGTTGCCAAGAGCAATCTGAACGATTGCCGGCTGCGGTGAATGCAAAAAGGTAACAAGCTCTTCTAGTTGAGAAGGCATCGACTTACAAGACAGTAAAATCCAAAGAGAAATACGATGACGAAGATCATCACTATAAGTCTTTAAAAAAAAAAAAAAAAAAAAAAAAAAAAAAAAAAAAAAAAAAAAAAAAAAAAAAAAAAAAAAAAAAAAAA